>JAIEZT010000733.1:33661-64772 GCA_019594935.1 Periophthalmus modestus | reverse complement strand
CCACAAAAGCATTTCTTCACAATGCAGCAATATGCAAACCACACAATATAAGCACCCCACCCATCCCCTGCCATCAGCAGCACCACCATGCCCATCGCCACCGGACTCACCCCCTGCTCAACCCCCGACTCAAATATCTCATGCTTATCTGCACATTTTCATTTTGTTTTGCCAGCTTTTTCCCCCTTTACGTGACATGTCCGGCTTCAGTGTGAAACGCATAGTGCTCTTTCTACTATCTTGCCTGTCTTTTGCTTCCCCTGTCCATGTAGTGCGCTCGGATCATTCCCATTTGACGAAGGCAGGAGCTTGTGGGCCCATTCAGCTAATTGTACCAGCGGGGTCGGAGAGAACACAGGGGCTGTCCCATGAGTGTATTTGAAGACATCCTATTTCTGTCATCTGTCTTTAATTGTATGTTTTCATCCTGTAAACTAACAGTTTGTGTCAAGTGACAATATTGGACTTTGTGGAGTGTAGATGGTGTTATACGATGAGTGGGGGGCGGAGCGGGCCGTGTGAGCGCGGAGAGGAAAGGAGTGCTTCTTTGGACTTCAGGAGAGAATGAGTTAGATACACATTCTTAGAGCCAGGGGATAAATGGCCAATTGAGGGACTTTGTGTGTATTTAAAGAGGGCTTTATACATTGGAGTATGAGTGCGAGCTCAGCTTTAGTGATGAAATATGGATCAGAGGTTCTCTTTTATGCCCCTACACACCAAACGGGGGTAATTTAAGGACTCTGCCTTTCGTTTTCTTTTGATTGTCATCTAAGGAAACTAGAGGATTTAACGTGACTGGCTTTAGGATAAAAACCCCAAGTACACTCTCAACTCAACCACCTATTCACCTGTGCCTCTGCTGCTCAAAGGCTGTAGCGCTGGGGCTGAAAACTGAGATGGATTAGGGCCTCATACACTCAAATGGACAACCAAGAGAGTTGCTGTGTGAAACACGCTGAAAACAGAGCACTTCTGTCCAAAAAATTAAGCGAATGGAAAACAGTATTGAGAATCTAAAACTAGTATCGAAGCTGGATACCCCATTTGAGCAAGTATAGGTATGAAAAGTCACATTCACAGGACAAGAAATGAACCTTTCTTGAATATGTTTAGAATGCCAGACACATAGACTCAGTATACGCCCATGGACCACTGTGGACCTTAGCTGGACGACTAAAGGGTCACACAGATACAAGGACACATGTTTGTGTAAAATAAAACACCAGGATTTAGTTTTGAAAAGACATTGTGTTATTAAGTGTCAGAATTGGTATTGAGTACCACGACTCTATAAACTGTTCCTTTGTCTCCACTTGGGCTGAATGCTTAACCTGCTCATTGGTAACGCCTGTGCTCATAGAATTTTAATACATTCCTGTACAAATGATCCTAACACTGTACTGGTAATCTAAGGCGTGTTTCAAAAGACTGCTGGAGCCCAAGACAAGAAATGTCACGTTGTTACACAATACAGTAACAGCAATACATTTCATATAGGCGTTCAAAAGCCAAATTGGGCATGTAACTTCAAGAAAAAGAGACCCAGCCCATTTTATTTCTATAATTACGATGTGAAAAATAAAAACATTAGCTCAAGGATAATTACAGTGGAGGCCAACGTGTCCTTGCGTATCTGAGCGGAGAATTGTTATTACTCATTGGCAGCCTTTTTTCAGTTAATATGATTCCAACCTCCCTCAAGATGGTAATATATTAGAAAGTGAGTTAGTTTGTCAAGCAAGTAAACAGTGCGCAGCAATAATGCGAGAAAATTATTACAAATTTACTAAAAAACATCTTTTTTTTTACTTTTTAAGGTGCAATATGTTACTTTTCTGCCATTTGCTGGTTATTGCTTTGCCGAGAATGTCCCAGAGTATGATATATAAAAACTGATCTATCGCCGGATAGAAACGAGCATTTCAAGGGCAAAGCTGCAGATCAGATCCGTGGAGAGGCGAGCCAGTTCCCAGTAAGAATGTATGTTTTCCAAGGTAGTTTTGAGCAATAAAAATAAGTCTAAATGCTATACACGGGAACATTGCAGATTGTGCTTAAATCTCCATGGCAACGGACACCACCCACCAGAAAAATTACGTTTTTGTTTTAGGGTTTGTTGCTGTCTGCTTAAATTTAATAATAAAAATGATCATAAAAGTTTAAATTATAATAATTGTGCAGGCCCCCATTTTGTTACGCCCCTGCAAAGATGTTCCAAAGTGTCTGAAGATTGCTGGTGCTGCCTAATCTTGCTAGCTATGTGAAAACTTACAAGTTATGCATGCTGAAATGTAAAACACGAATTCACAGCGATAAGTCAGCTTACATCTCCTGATAAACCGCACGAGGAGTCCCCTGTCGCTACCTGCTCAGAGTGGCTCCGAGATGCTCAAACTTCACTTTCAGCACAGAATAAATAGACATATTGCATTGGGAAACGACCTAATTCGACTCATTTATCAACGCACGTCCTGCAGCTTTTGTAAAGTATATCCAGATGCCCCGCCATAATGTAGAAAATGATGAATGAAGGAGATCCTGGGCGAAAATACGGTATACTGCACATCCTCTCTGAAATCCATCTAAGTTAGGTGAACATATGTGATACAGTTTTAGACGTAGGTAGGGCATTCTTCAGGATCATTGCTTTGTCTGGTCTAAGTAGAGTAGATGTAGGCCTACTTAAGCATATTGGGAAAAAAAAGCACTTCAAAGTTTTCAAATTGCAAATACTACTACAAACTGGTACGCATATTTTAACCTTTTAACTGGCACCACAACTGCAACTATACTACCATTAAAATCTCTAACAATCTCTTACAATTGCTACTGCTGCAGGAGTTTTTTATAGCTCAAAAAATACCTTGAAATGCATGAATTGTTTGTCTTGAGCAGGGTCCTCTTCAAATATCTGACCTCCAACTTGGCCTGGTGGCTTCAAACTCATTTGCTTTAATACCATACTGTGGGGACATTTATCTAAAGCTATAACATCTCCATGGAGGCAAGTAGGTGGCAGAACCCAACCAGAACAGTTACATGGTGAACCTTTTATGTCAGAAGCACTCTCAAGTACCAATTACAGCCATGGGTAGACATTAGGCAAAGTAAATACTGGAAAGTTGTGTATTGAAACTACTTGTACTAATACTAGGCTATTAAAAATACTTGCAGTGCACCGAGTTACCTTAGGCTATATGCAAAATATCAATTACCCTCACTTAGAACCTCTTAAGTGGCATTAGGTCAGGTTGTGTATTCAACTCAGCAACTAGTTAAGCTTATGTAAGTTGATTAAGTGTAATTTACTTAAACTTGTTCTGTTGTTGAAGGGTGTGCCAAAAATCGCCTAGTTTTTACAATCAAAGTGCGGAAACTTGTAACGGCTTTGCTCAATGCTTTAAACTATAAAAATGACATGTTTTGGGTTCATTTTCAACACTGGTCTGCCTAAAATACTAAGTACACTTTTTGAAGGCTAACATCTGCACTTGTGGCACCGGCACTTGGCACTTGAGCGGTGTTTTGATGGAAAAGACTTAAGTGGGCATACACGAGCATATTGCGGGTCATCTGCGGATTAGCTGTTGTTTATGGTGTACGTTTGATTGCCTGTTTGCCATGGTAACAAAGTGCCCCATCGAACTATCCTAAAAGGACATTACTCTTCCTCTAAATGTCAAATACACGTGACAAATCGCATTCTATTTTAAACAAAACTGGGCTAAGACTGGTCTATAGTCATTTTGTGAAGCAGCAGCCCCTTGGACCCTTGACCTGTAGTTTTAGAAAGCTTGATTGTCAATTTTGGCCAAGCAAGAGCAGAGTCAGTCCTACATTGAAGTGGAAAAATGTGGCATGAAAAGACTAAAAACATGACTGAATATTGGTTTGTAAATGTAGATGTAAAGTGGAAAAAAGCAAAAATGAAAACAACTTCTGTATAGGCACTGATGTAAGTACTGATTTGTTTTTCCTAGCTGATCTAATCTGTCTTTGTTCCTATAGAATGGCAAATTATAATAGCCATAATAGTCTATTGTAATAATAATAATAATACTGTACTTTCTTGGCCTCATCTCAGTTTGACTCATACACATAGCCAGTGCATTTTTGCATATATTACTGCCATATCATAAGAGTTACATAAACTAAGTACAATTTCTTTATCATTTTAGTTATACATTTATTGTCTATTATTCCTAAAACAGACCTTACCTTACATGAGCATACATCTCTAGTGACTATTAATGCAAACATACTAGTGGAAAACATAGGACTGTGTTTACATCTTTGACTCCAATGATTAATGGCGTGACCTTTTGGCACTGCGTAATAGGGAGCCATGCGCAATTCCAGTGCGTAAAACCAAAGGAAAACGGCTCACTGTTCCTACCTTGGCATTATTTACCAATAATCCTGTCTTGTGCCAACGCATGGAGGTACAGCGAGTCAAAAAGTGAGCGGGTTCAGCGTGGGGTCACCGCTGAACGCGCGCTATGAATAATAGATTATTACCTGATTCGGGCGAAAACTGATAATCTCCGAGGTCTCCGCCTGCACCTCGTTGTTGAAGGCAGCGTGTCCGTCAAAATTGGGGATCTCCACCCGCCCGTCCTCGCGCACTTTCCCCGCGTGCAGCCTCCGTAGCGCCGTCACCATGGCTGCCTTGGGGATGGGGTGCGTAATGTTGGGGTCTCTCTCTCATCTGGAGCCGGTTCAGAATGTGCCTCTTCACTGCCTCCACAAAGTCCACGTTTACTCGCTCCGACTGGTCCGGCGCTCTCAGGCCGCAGGACGCGCACGATTCTTGGGGTGAAGAGGGCGATGAAGACGAGGAAGAAGAAAGAAGAAGAAGAAGAAGAAGAAGAATGAGGAGGCTGGGGGCTCTGTGCTCCGAGTACGGTCACCACGACGCACAACGCCACCAAACAGCACAACGCCACGGTGGACACGCTCATTGTCTCTTACAGTTCAAACGCACGGATTATCAACGTAAGCAAACGTCTCCAAAACAATCCACTAAGAATCACTTTTATTTTGTCTTTAAATGTCCCAAACTGTCCCAGGAGTGCGTCAAGAAATCCAATACTCCCCGCGCTAGTTACTCCAGTAAAAAACTCCAAATAAAAGTTCATCTTGTATCGTGGGCGCGTTTGTGTCATATCAGCTTCAGTCCAAGTCAAACAAGGGGAAAAAGTTGAGGAAAAGACGCGTAAAACTGGCCCAAACGCGGTTCCAAACTCCTTTGCGCTCTCTCCATTCAAACCCCACACGGACTGAACTCCCAGCACTCGCTGCGTAACTCCGGTGCGTTTGAATGGCCAGCACTGTGCGTCTTTTAACAAGATGCTGTACGTGTATCACTCGCGCTGCTGCTGCCTCTGCCTCTGCCTCTGCCTCTCCTCTGCGCACTGCGAGACCCTATGCAATCACGACAACAGGGGCTCGCGCACCCAAAGTTTTTATACCGGAGTCAAAAACCACGTGGGGAATTCCACCACTGGACGCAAGGGATTAGACGGCGAAATACAGCACGACTACTACAACAACACTACACGTATTGCTCACCACGAAGCAGCAGCCCACGACACCTGGCCTCGTGGTGAAATGTTAGGGAGTTATTGTTCCAAAAAAAAAAACCGCGCAGGGGGTGAAACGTCATAGCCGCAAGTTTGGCGCTGACAAAAGTGGCGCTTGTGTAGTTCGTGCGCCATGGGATTTCCAAAAAGCGCAGTGAATCACCAAAGTGTCCCAGATTGACCCAAACTTAATGTTCCACTTGTTTATTCTACATCGCTCATATATACACTAATAGATTTGTGTTTACGTGGATTTGTCACGTTGGCGCGCGCACACAGCTGTTCAAAGTCTTAAACGGACAGTAAAAATCGGCTCGTCTTTACGTTACGTTTTTTGCAAGTATATTTCTATCATAAAACAAGTTATTCTTCAGAAAATATGACTTGAAGTGTGTCCTGAGCGCAGAATGGATATGGAGAGCCACGCTGTGAATCTTGTAGTAATTATGCCATCTAGTGTTCAAGTCGAGTCATTGCAGTTAAAATGAAACCAATACAGTTGTGAAGGTGTTTTGTTTCAGAAAATAATTTTGGATAAGCTAAATAGCAAAATGAAAAAAAAAAAAAAAAAAAGTAAAAAATATAAACAAATACATAAAAATATTATAATAAATATGAATAAGTGGAGCAAGTCAAATTAATATTATTGTGCGGATTTTTGGTGGGGTATTGTAGTAAAGCCATGCACTTCACAGTCATCGGAAATGTATTTAGTGACAGAATACTGAATATCTCTGTTAAAATGGATCTTGTTACATCTGAATATTGTGTTCTGAATACTTTCACTTTAGTTATAGCATTAAATATAGTGTAAAAATGTGATATAGGATTAGAACGGCTTTGTAATCCATCTATTTATCACTAATTTGAGAAGGGAAACTGCTAACTCTGTGTTTCTTTCTTAAAAAATAGCATGATTAAATTCTGCATAGTATTCCTTAGATTTTAGGAAAGTATTGTATTCTGAATAAAGAAAGAAAGAGTAACTGTATCTGTATAGTTACTGAAAATTTGTAGTGTGAATACATGCTTTTTGATACACGCATTTAGTTACTTCCTGACATACAGTTAATCATTTGGATGTTTTAAAACAGAAGAACTACCTCATCAACTATGTTAAAAATGTCATCTGAGACCCAAAAGGGAGAAATCCATGTTCTTTGCACAAGAATGACATCTTTCAGCTACTTATGCTCCTGTTAAACAACATTCTGCACACATGTTTCTTGCCGCTTCCTGTACAGTGTAGTATATGAGTGAAGAAATAACACTAAAAGTATAGCTTCACTCATATACTACTAAGGAGCACACATCTTTACTCTACTGAAGAGCATCCGAAAAACAAACACTCTGCCACTATATTCCCTTGTAAAATATATCTGTACTTTTTATGCCTATACAGTATTTTTACTGTAATAGGCATAAAAATTACATAGATGAAATTTAAATGAAAACCACACAAAAAAAAAAAAAACACTAAATTGACCTATGGCTCCATCTAGTGTGGTATTGATGGCATTGCAACACAAAAAACAACTCACTTCTCACCGTCGATAGCTGAAATTGACAAATTTTATAACCTTAAACAGTGTCATCTTAAATTTTCTGCAAGTTTAATAAGTAAACAAATTAGTTAAAAGTAACACAACAATCAAAAGTATGAATTCTCTATTATAGCTTTCTGTTATCAAGACTTTAAACAACATTGTAACACTTGTGCACATTAAATATGTGTAATACATATACAGAGTGGCTGACTTCACAGTAAACATGAAAAGTAAAAGATATTGTCACATTTCAGTAAATATTAGTAAACTGTAAAATATAACACTGTTCTTTTACAAAAGGCGAAAGTAACTGAAATAAAATTGTAAATAAAACAAAATGCTAAAAACAAATTATACTATTTCAATTTTTTTATGTGCAACAAAAAAATGTGTGTGTTTTTGTGGTCGAAATAGCAAATTTTGTAAACAGTGCTTCATTAAAAAAAAAAAAACAAAAAATTAAAATCTTTGCATTTTGTGGATGTGACAGCAGTTGAAATCTTTGGTTGTAAAAATTCAATTGAAATTAAAGAACACGGTTAGCACTATTTAAACTGTCTTTAAACATGTTCTACTTTTGCTTAAGAACTTAATATAACAGCTAATAAAAATGTATGATGAGGCTCAGAGGCTAAGGGAGACACTGACACCAGCGTGAACGAAGCTAAATACAACGTCAGGTCTGTTTTAGATGAGGGAACAATGTTATAACGAGGGATGGTCACATATGGAATTTTTTTTTAAAAACAAATATCCATTATTTTGGCTGCTGGCTGCTGTGGCCGATAAACTTTTGATATTTGCGTGTACCAATATAATAAGCTTTTTAAAATCTGTAGGAAGGACCAAACTTATGTTACATTATAGTGAAGTCTGACACTGGGAATAACCTCACACAGAGGCTTAAAAAAAAATGATAACAAAATTGTATTTATATCTGGGACATAAATTGCCCACTACAGATTACTCAGGAAATCCTCCGATATCATCAATTGGCGTTAAACCATCCCTAGTTATAACATGGTAAAAACTTTTTAAAAAAGTCAGTTTTGCATAATATGTGTTCTTAAATCAACATCATTTTTTTTGTTCTTTTCCCCTGTTCCCCCGTGATAAACTATTGTTTTCGCTAGGAGTCTGTCAGCGTCATTTGCCACACAGATATAGGCTTGTGCAGAGTGCAATGCCTTCCTTCCTCCGATCACCAGCAACATGTCTGGCAGATTCTCGCTTATATTCTCGTCCAGTTCCTTTTCAAAACTCAGTCTGTTCCTAAACGCTTTATTTTCGAAAGTCAAACAGTCCATTCTCCACTCCTTTTCGGTATTGTCCGTGGGAACTACTTTTTTTGCGGCGTCAACATTTGGAGTTCGATCGCATTCTCCGAGCCCCAAAAAGCTGAGTTGAGTCGGGAAGCACTTATTTTTGAAGTGTCTAGTTTTTATCGTTAAGTTGACTTTCTGAGTTTAAAGGTGATTTTTCATATTGAACGCAGTAGCTAGGGCCCAGTCCGACACAGCAGTGGTGAACTTTGTGAGGAGGGTCGGAGCCGGGTAGAGTGGGTGATTTGGTTCCAGGATTGGGAGAAGAAGTTGTACCTCCAAAGACAGTTCTGAGGTGAGTTCTGGCTCTCACATCCTCCGAAGACGAGCATGCAGTCTTTGTAGTTCACTGCACTGTGTCCACCAGTTTAGAGGGGCCAGATCTGAACAGATGACACGTGGAGGTTAGACAGATACAGCAGATCTGCCAAGACTCATCCATACATAAATGCAGTTGTTAAAAAGTTAGCAGGACAGAAAGTAATTGAGTGTATTAAAAATGCTCAAATCCTCATCAGACAGAACAGCCAAACTCTGGCAATTTTAGTTTCCCAGAGTTTTTCTGTAGAGTATATATATCTGCAATTTATCTTCTGTTAGACATTTTCTCTAACAGAATGAAAACAGTCAAAATTATCCCATTGTCACCAGCCGGTTTCCCTCCAGCCAGTTTTTCAAAATACTCAAAAATGATTTGACATAAGTTCCTATCTGATAGCCAATACGGATTTTGACAAAATAGATCCACATCAATCATTAAAAATACATTTGTGATTTCAATTTTTACAGACCTTCAAATGGCTTTTGACACCACTGATCACCATATTTTAAGAAATAAATTGGAAGACTATGGCCTTAGAGGTTTGACAAAAAATGTTTACAGAGCTATTTCAGGTTAAGACGACAAATTGTACATTGATCAACATAAGTCAAGGTTTAGGGACATAACGTATGGGTACCTCAAGGCTCCATATTGGGCCTACATTATTCATAATGTACATTTAATGAAATATGTAAAATTTCTAAGCTAATGAAATTTGTACTTGTACTGCTGATGATACTAATACTATATGGGTCAGCGCATGATTTGAAGCAGCTTTTTGCTCAAAACTGATCTGAGAAAAATAAATTACACAATTGAAGAAAAACAAAACCAAACTCATTTTATTTGGAATGGTAAAAGTTACATACCAATTCAAATAACCATTGCTGAAATAAGTATTGAAAGAGTTGAACAAAACTTTTTTTTTTGTTTTGGGAGTTAACAGAAATGAGAAAATCCTGGAAACCTCATTAAGTTACTTGCAGATAAAAGCTGCTAAATGTGTGGGAGTGATGAAGTCGTGTCTAATCTTGTTTATGTTTTATTTAAATTATTGAGTTGCGGGGACTTTAATTTCACTGCACAAAATATCAGATTTTAAAACTATATGATCTGGTAAACTTTAAAATGGCTCAAATAATCAGGGGGTCTATTAACTCTCTTCCAGCTCATCATAACTACAGACTTAGAGGTCATAAAAAATTATATCAACCTGACTTTAGAACTAGTTTAAAATCAATGTGCATCTCAGTGTGTGGAGTTAGTCAGTGGCAACGGCTTAACAAAGGGATTCAAAGTTTGTAGGAACCTGGTTCAGTTTAAAAAATGATGACAAAATATCTCGGGGGAGAAAGAGTGATGCCCTCAGCACAGAACGTGATGTCGGGGGGACGTGTAGGGCCCTGGAGTGTGAATGTTCTGCTTTGTTGTCTGTCATGTATAATATAGTAGTCTACTGAAGTGTTGGTCTAATGATTTTATGGCTTGCTTGGGGCCATAAGCGAGGGGACTGTATAAGTTTTGCTTCATCCTTCCTCTTTTCAAATGATGCATGTGTGTGTTTGTGTCTGTACTGTTATGTGGTTATGTGAATTATGTGCAGGTTTGAAATTAAGATTCTAACTAAATGAACTTAGTCACTGAGTCTTGGGCAGAATCTTACAGCTAACCATAAGGAGGGGTTCGAATAGGGCCTAGGAGAGATTGCTAAATTACTGAAACATGCATGGCCCTGAAAACCTCTTGTATGGCATGTTTTTGATGAGGGAGAACATTATGACATGGTAGAAAGCAAAAAAAAGCTCTTTAAAATGCACTGTCCCTGTTTAAATACAAAATAAAATAAACCACAGTAGTGCACTCACTTGGTTCTGAGGGAGCTCCACGTGCTGCTGGTGGAGTTCCACATCCAGAAGTCTCTCTGTTCACGCAGTCCTTTAAGCCCCCCGTACAGGTACATGCAGCTGTGGAACGCTGTGGAGGAGTGACTGTGCCGGGGCCCTGGGCCTAATGAGGTCTGTGGAGAGCAGGCCACAGGGGACCACACCATGGAGTCTGGAGCATGTGTGACAACAACATGTTTTACTACACAGATCTCTCACAATGTAACTTTACAGTTCATGATAGGGCTGTAGTCGACTAAAAAAATTCTTGGTGACTAAAGACATGTCCTGTCTAGCAATTTGTCAGTTAAAATGGGGGTCTAGCACTGGCTCATTTTGGGGGGGCGCACTGCACTCAAAACACTACAACTGTGTACGGACGTTCATGCAAAAACAACTATTTATGCAGAATAAGTACTAGAAAACAATGTATTTGTATAATGACAAATTTAAGTTTTTACATATACCGAAAATACCAAATATTCAGCTAACTCACTCCCTAACGTGCTTTTCATTTCTGCTGCTGTCCCCATATAAATCCTTCCAAAGAAAATAATTAGTAACTAATTCAAATATTGGTCAATCAACGACTGATTAATATACTAAAGGACTAGAGTGCTAATAAATGAATGTAAAAACAATCAGTGAATAAAATGAAATCAGGAGAAAGGAGCCAAATAAAGTGATCTCTACACTACATGACTTTTATCTGTCTGCTTCTTTTTAGTAAAGAAAATAATTTAATAAAAAATACAGACATGAAATTTTAAAATTAACACTTGGAACAGTGAAAAAAAAAAAAAAAAAAAAAAAAAAATATAAAAATGTGAAGTAAATATATCATCCCAAAAAATATCTTCTTTGTCGCAAGGTTTTTTTATTTGGCACCTGAGAAATGAAGTGAAATAAATTTTCATTATTTATTGAAAGATTGAAAACAGCGTGCTTATGCCCATAATGCTATTTGCTGTAGACACCGTTGTCAAGCAGGAAAGGGGCAAAGTTATTGATCTAACCAACTCGTAAAAGTCATACATTCTACATGACAATAAAAAGCTGTATTGTGCTTACTCAAGTCCAAACTCCAGAACTCCTGAGAGGATCCTTTCAGGTCTATGTAACCTCCATAGACCAGCATGGCCGACTCAATCACCACCGCACTGTGGGCCTTCCTGTTGGACGGGCTCTCTGCCTACATTCACACACACAAATCACTTCATTATTACAGTTTCTAATATTTTTATTATGAGCTTAGAGAGATATGAACCCATAAAAAGGTAAAAATCATTAACTAATTAATTTCTAATCAGAATACTAAACATTTAAAACAGCATCATATACTTTATATATGTTTAATAAAGTACATTTATGAGGACTGCTGAGAAAGGAATTCATTGTACCTGTGGGGACTTTCCACGCCACTGTACCCACTTCTGTCTCACTAAAAAACAAAACACAAAGGATGACATTAGACAATAAAAAAGTAAGTAAAAAGTATAAAAGCTAAAAACAGCTGAAGTACTGACAAGTGATCATATTTAACCCATTGCCAATTGGGGGAACGCCATCTCCATTTTCTGAATGAGATAAAACAAACTGAACATGACAGTGTTGAGGCTGCAATAAACATGTAGCTGATGTGGAGCAAAAGACGTAATTTGCACTTTCACAATGTTTAATTTGACGTCAGTGATTTCAAAGCAGTCTACACTGGTCCTGCGCTAAGCTTTTTCTCTTCCTCTTGAGGCAAACACACGAAGGAGGAGCACATCATTTTAACACTCTGCTCCCTGTGACTGGAGAGAGGAGTCCTTCTTGTGGAGGAAATAAAACTGATCTTCTTCCAAACAAATCAGTTTGAACTTTGAAAATGTGATTAATTGATTTAATAGATTTTTTTGCCCAGCCCTAATTGGCTGTGTTCACACTTGTCCTGGTTTGGTCCTGGTTTGAGCTCATGCTGAGTAGACTTTGTTTAGTCATGGTCTTGTCCAGGTTTAGTCTGAAGTTTGATGTGTTGTGTGTGCAAGTATGACCAAGCCCATTGCGTCACTACTAAGATTTGTTTGTTCAAGTACCCATCTATTGCTCAAACCTGGAGCTACATTCAACGGGAGCGTGTATGGAAGAGGAGAGGATGTTGGCAACATTCTTAAGAGATTCCTGACACACTCAGGCCTGAAGCTTAGTCTGTCAACAGATCACATTTACCACACACATTTAGCGTACCGGTACTGTACTTGAAGCTAACTGGAGCCACTTCTGACATATCTAAGTACAGTTTAAATACGGCAATTTTCTTAATGTGTTGACATAGATTATGTCTGTTTGTCTTATTGACATTGATTAGGCTTGAGGAGCTTATTCTTTTGGTTAAAATTAGAAACATTTAAATCAAAACTTTCTAAAATACTGGGAGATGTGTACAGTAATTATGTTTACTCCAGCCAGACTTCAGGTTTTAAGCAGGATTCTTTCCCAGAAGCAGTAAAGCGGGACAGACGTGTGGGAACAAGCTGTGTCACGTGTGTTAGAAATGCACGGAGCTTCATGTTCACTTACTAATGTCAAAGACCCAGAGGGGACATCTGAGGCTGGAGTACGCGCTGTCCAGCATGCCTCCGAACACGAACAGAAAGCCCTGAAATCAACACGGCTCATTAGGGGTGAAACGGTGCACTCAAATTATAATTCAGTTACATTTTTAAGCTCAATTCTGAAAGAAAAATGAAAAAATAAGTTGCAATTTTTGTTATATTATTATATATTAGAGTGTGTATGGTTATTTATTGAATTATCAAACATGTAGAGTAATGAATGCTCAGGTTTGTACCTCATGGGCCACCATAGAATGTTCCTCGAGTGCTTCTGGTGCAGCTTCACTGGTGCAGTTCAGCTCGGTCCATTCATTACACACTGAAAATGAACACAGGTACCTCATGAGCTCCTGACAGGTCGCCCCACTGCCTTTGAAGGATGTGTGAGAATGATCTGAGCCTACACCGACAAACCGCACAAGTTGGAAACACTTTTATTCTTGGTGACGACGTTTGGTGATATGCTTTTGTCTAATTTTTAGTGTAACAACTAATGTAATGTTGTTGTTTCTCTGCTGTGGAGAGATCTAAATCTTTTATCTAGTCATTTATTTGGCAGCTTACCAGATACAAAAACACAGGTCTAGGTGGAAGAACAATGGACAACTTAACTCCTTAGAAACGTCTAAATCAAATAGTTGACCCTGGACCAGATAGAACATTTACACAAAAATATGCATCAGGTTAAGAGTCTGCCCACTAACCACAGAGTTTTGAACCTCACCTGACTGAACAATGTTTATCTCTTCTGTCCAAAAATATATTAAGATAAGAGATTTAACTAAGAAAAATGTATTAAAGAGAATCAAAGGCCCTTACCGACATTGTACCTCCAGAAGTCACGGTGGCAGGTGGAGTGGCGCCCCCCCAGCACATACACATAGTGCTGGTGGCTGCAGCAGGCCAGTTTGAAGCGCTCACAGGGGGCCGGGCTGCTCTGAGGGAGCGCAGTCCACAGACAGGGGCCACTCTGACTCATGGGTCCTGCACCTGCCCACACACAACCAAGACTGTGAGGACCGCTGTCAAAAAGTGTGATATTGATTTATCTTATGTTTTAGTTTTTCCTCCTTAGCTATTAAAGATGTGCTATGTAACTTTTCGGAGATGTTATTGCTTCGCTTGTGTGGAGTGACCAAAAACCAGTGTCACTCCAGCAGGTATCACAGGTGTGGGGTGCGACACAGGACTGCTCTGCACATTGATTTAACTCAACAGAAGACAGTGCTCCATTAACGTATAGCAACTCTGGTCTTTCCACCAACTTCCAGAGAGTTCTGCTATTTACCTGTGATTGAGGTGAGTGGCCCCTACCATTATATAGGAGGTGCACCACGACCCGCTGACAGCACCCCTGCCCTGTCACCTAACATCAAAATGCCGTTCTTTACCAAATCCGTTCCGCTGCTCAATAAGAAACTACTGTATTCATAGAAATCTAGTCCGTATTTGTCCTCATACTTTGCCTGCCTTTGCTGCACTGAAGGTGAAAAATAACAACAGCTGAAATCCCTTTTAATACTGGATAACCATAAACTTTCCCTGACTTACTAATGAAGATTAGACACTGCATATTTGTCTTTGGCCCTGTTATTGTCTTTTGTTTTTAGCTTGAACCTCAAGCATTGTGCTAGTGCAACAATGTTTAGCTCTTCTTCTCAGAGTCAGAGGCATGGGGCTCTTTAAGGACCGAGCACATTACAGACCATTATAGCTGTCCTAGATTTTTTTCTTTTCTTAGCCATAAAAATTATATTAAGGGAAGTATCAACATGTACTGCCCTTTTTCACACAACTACATCTATTTTACATATCCCTTCTTATTTTTCCTTGGATGCATCAAATAACTGACTGGGCGAATCCCGGCGGCACCTGCGCTCTGATTGGTCATCTTCGAGGGACATTAAGGTAATGTGCTTACATTACCGTAATGACAGTAACACATTTAAAGAGCCCCATGCCTCTACTTTGAGATGCCGTTTGAATTTACATGAGAGCACAATTGGTTGTGGTGTTACGATAATGGAAAGTCTGCAACCGTGAGTCTATCGACGCCGATAGCATCCGCCACTATAGAGTTAAAATACACTTTTTAAGTCTGTGACACCCACCCCCACTGAGGATAGGATGTCACACACAGACCACTTCAGTACCAGGAATTCAAGACTGTGGACTGGGTAAAGGACTTGCTGGTAAAAGCTACTGGTCGAGCCACTCTCTCTCACCCTCCTGAACTTGTGACAGGACTGTGCCTAAATCCCCCACAAAGTGACAGTTGACAGGACATGGGCAGGTCTGCGTGTGCCAGTACCACTGGATTGCCCAAGGCCGTTTTAAGGTCCTCAAATGCACATTAGTGTTCCTCTGTCCAGTCAGCAGTTTACACTTTATGGAACTCAACTTTGCGATTGTTGTGCAACTTGGATTTCTTTTCTGCTTTGCACCAGCGAGGAGGTCAAAGAGCAGCCCGGCCATGGAGGAATAGTTTGAGATGAAGTTCTGGTAGTAACTGATCACACTGAGGACGACTGGACTGGGCTGCAATGGAGTTTCACTATCTGGCTCCACAAGATCTGTAGTGCACATGTTGACAAATCTTCTGAGCAGCCAGCATTTCTTTGAGGCGTCCGGAGACACTTCCTTGGATGTAGCTAACACCAGATCATCAAGGTAACACAGCAGGGTCGCCAAATATGAATGTTGTCATTCACAGAAAGCTGGCTGGGCTTTTGCACCGACACTGGGGAAGCCTGTTGTACTCACAGAATACATTTCCTCCAAAGGAAGCAACGAAGTCAGCTTGGTGTGGCAAAGGATGGACAGCCTTCAGAGTTCACCTGTTGAGCCACCGTCTGTCCATGCAGACTCTTCTGAATATCACGGTGCTTTGGGACAGGACATTATTTAGAAGCTCCCTCAGACATCTTGTCAGCGAGCAGAAAAACCACAAAACAGAAGTTTGAGTTGTTTTGGGAAAGATGCTGCTCCTACTGTATTTACTGTATTTTTACTTGAGTTTGCACATGCTCAGTACAGCAGAATACCATCAGAATATCCCAGTGAGAGTATCCTGGTTTCTCATAACCAGAATACTGGCTTATCCACGATACTGAAATCAGGATCAGAGACTGTATACAGAAGTGGGAAAAAGGAAGTGTGACGTCACCGATAGCGTTCAGCTCCAGCCAAATGAATCTCATCAAGGCGAGAGCAGCTATGAGGTGAAGTTGAAGTCAAGTTCCATATTTGGAATTCTGACCATGAGTATCATAGCAACCAAAGAGCCAGCCCAGAGCGCGGCTGATGAAGAAAATGCCCGTCCCCCCCCACACCGCTGGTTTAACACAGAGTGGACGCGTAGCAACATTCTCGATGAAACCTGTTGCTGTGACCTCGGGGAAAGACGGTGCCTGATTTGTCTGTTTTTAATGTTCATATTTTGATTTACAAACACAATAATGAAATAAAAATATCTAAATCATGTAGAGTGAGTTAATACAAACATTTTGAGACCAAAATGACAAAAAATGAGCATGACAGCCGCAGTTATGGAGAGATTAGCGACAGTTTTTCTATGTAAAGTTAACTGGAGCCAGAGTTGATGGAGCTGGAAGCACGCCCATGCTCACTTCCTATTTGGGACGTGACAGCTAGCAGGTTAGCTATGTCCATTTATCTAGTCTATGATTTGAATACTGCGAGAAACACAAAACCAGAATACTAAAAAAAAAAAAAACAACGATCGTAACCGGGTACTCGAGAGCATGTATACACGCTTGGTAAGACTGACTCAAAAGTTATATAATGACAAACATTTTCCACTACACTACTGAAGTGCTCTGAGGATGGCGGTTTATGTTTCATCAGCTGACACCACCTGATATCCTCTGCTCCGTCCCACCTGCTGTGATGGGAATAATGACACTGCAGCACATGACTCATGGTGCTTCATTTGTTTAGGTTTACATCAGGTGTGACCGGCTGATACTCCGATGTGAGTTTATAGAAGGAAGTCCTGGTCTAAGAAAAAGTACAGAGGAGAATGGAGAACTCGAGAATGTGGACTTTGGCCTAACCTAAGAAAAGATTATTGTTGTATTGTTTGTTTAACTGGTATTATGTAAAAAGAAAAATATTATGAATGAGAATTGTACTTCAATTCTCAAATGCATTAAACTAAACAAAGTAAAGTTGGTAACAAAACGCTTTATGAATAAGCTAGAAAGATGCATAATATGTTACATTATAAGTAAGATCATTTAATATTTATTGATAATTATTTTAAGGTACAGTATAGGCGGGTTGACACCTGCATGAGTCCATGTAAATCTAAAATTACAACTATATTTTGGAATATTATCCATGGAGATAGGCAAGTTTCATGTCATACTGTGGAATATTATAGTAGAACAACATTTCCATGGAAACAAGCAGCAGGATAAACCAGGTTTGTGGAGATGCAATCCTGCTCAGAGTACGGACACATGTTGTTTCTAATTTCTTCAGTGCAATCAACACACCCAAAATAACCTTTTGATTAAAGAAACTATTTAAATTCTGATTTTACTATTGAGGACACTGGTAGGAGCTACAAATCATGATGCTACGGTCACATGAGTACAACAGCGTGTGGTGTCTTGTATCTCGGGCCGACCACAATCACATGAACTCAGTGCTGTGCCCCCTCTGGTCTTATCAGCTCTGTCATTATCAGTTATTCTGGCACTGCACAATTCAGATGTTACAAAAAAAAAGAGAAAATTATCTTTTTAAGGAACAGAAAATGGCCAACATGACAACTCTTTTTAGTTAATCAGCTATTCTTCCAACAACTTATCAGTCTACAAAGGAATGAAATGCCTAATGCAGGTGGAGACATCTTATTAGGCTCCCGAGCTCTAAAATACACGTGTATCGAATCAGAGGACACTACTGCATTGCCTACAAGAGCCACGCTTATGACATTGCAATTTGGGGCTGTGACTTTTGCTAATCGATTAAGCTAGTGATTATTCCTTTGATTAATCGATGTTGTTTAGTTTGCAAAAGGCCTGTGAATATGAGATTTTCCTGAAATGTACTCAAATAAAGCTGAAGTAAAGCCTCTTGAGGACCCTGGTGCAACATACTTACAGACAAAAGAGTTCTTTCATCAGAAACACTACATTTACACATTTCCTGTGTCATTTGTATGTAATTCCTGATTTTTCATAAAACCTCTTCTCTCAGTTCAGTTTGGAGCCAAGGTATAAATAATTATTCATGAACTGGTTTACAACTGGTTTACAACTATTTCAATAAATGATTAGTTGTTATTGTAGTATTTTCACCAACCTGCTCAGGGACTATAGGTGGAACTCAGCGTCCATGCTATAAACAGGCACCAGCAACTCTCCTGCTACAGACTTTCTGTTATCCCCGCATCTGCTATTCCGAAGCAATAACGTGTCCTACGTGTCCACCACAACTCTGCAGATGACGTTCAGATCTGTGTCTCACTGGCAGCAGGTGAATATGGACCAGTGGATTCACTCTGCCACTGCATCCAACAGATCAGTGTGTGGATGCAAAACAACTTTCTCCAGCTAAACTCAGACAAACTCGTCACCTCCAGTCTCTCTCTCTATAAAACCCTTCAAATAAGGCTAGAAATCTAGCTAATCTCAGACTTGAACTTTAACAGCCACATCAAATCAATCACATCTGCAGCCTTTTACTACATAAAAAACATTGCAAAAATCAAAGGAATACTGTCAAAACCAGACTTGGAGAGACTTATCCATGTATTTGTCTCCAGTAGGTTAGACTACTGTAACGGCCTGATGCAGTACATCCAGAACGTTGCTGCTCGGGTCCTGACTAGAACCAGGAAGTACTTCACACATGCATCCTGTGCTCAAGTCTCTGCACTGGCTCCTGTAGCTCAGAGAATAGACTTTAAAGCAGCTCTGCTTGTGAACAAGTCTCTCCATGGACCAGCACCAAAGTCCATCTCTGACATGTTAGTGCCACATGAACCATCTCACACTCTGAGGACTTCAGGGACCGGCCTCCTGCTGGTGCCCAGAGTCTAAACATGGGGAATCAGTTTCAGTTTTATGCAGCTCAAAATTGGAGCCGTTCCTGAAGATGTGAGACAGGCCTCTACTTTGATAATGTTTAAATCCAGGCTCAAAACAGTTCTGTTTATCTGTGAATATGACTGAAAGGTTTTTATTCTGCTCTTTTCTCCTTTAATAATTTATAATTTTATGATGATTATTTGTTGTATTGTGATTTTAATGTATTTCTTATTCTGTAAAGCACTTTGAATTACCTTGCGTACGGATTGTGCTATACAAATAAACTTGCCTTGCCTCCTATGACTTGTCTTGGTTAATGTTTGGTCTTGTACAGTCCCTGTAATAAATAACAAACATACCACACCATACCATTAATTGATTAACTTGTTGCTACTACTATTAACTTCATATAATATTTTAATAATTTAATAAAAAGTGTTACAATCATTCCTGTTACTAGATACCAAGTGTAAATATTAATAAAAAAAAAAAAATAAAATAAAATATGCAGACGCCCCGTTGAAAACAGTGAAAACACAAACAGGGGATGTAACTTTTCCCCAAAGCTCCCAATCTTCAAATATATGTTCAAATCCATTCCTTTTACCACGGTTAAAGGCACGATACTACAGGAAGACAAAACACGCCACAAACACACCAAATTCACGGATCTAACGGTATACTTTGAGAGAAAAGCAAACGTCAAGTAGCGTAAAAACTTTTTGTCGACGTAAGCGGGTCTCGTGCACATCCTCTCGAGACGTGACCGGACCCGCGCGCCTCGGTCTGTACTTTACCGAACAACTAGCGTGTTAAATCACTTTTTCGTTTTGTTATAATATCGTAATAACGTTAACTTACGGGCAGCTGATGGCCGCTACTCCTTGTCTCGGCGTGTTGTCTTGTCTCTATGAGAAAAAAAAAAAAAAAAAGAAAACTGTTTGTGAGGCGTTCAAGTGCTGTAGGTTGAGTTAGCATCGAGGGCGGTAGTAGGCTATTCATTTGAACGTTGCTAGGCTAAAATTTGCTAACGTCCAAATTGGATGTGTTGCGTGGTAATAAAGCTAGCATGAAAAATGTAGCACACTTTACACCTGACATTACAAAGTTACAGACTGTGAATATTGGTGTTTTTGATGTTGACTGCCTTTCCAGGTTTATTTAAATTGATTATTTTAACAAAGCTAGATTTTATGTTAAATTTTCAAGCTAGTTTTTCATTACTGCAGCCTAATTTACCTTCATTCAAAAAGCAGATCTATTTTAGTACATTCACAGCTTATTGTTGAGTCACAGTAAATAATCTTCAGAGACATATATCTTGTAATTCACTGTTGCTGATATAGTTGTTGAACATGATCAACCCCTTTTACTATGGATTATGATTTTTCCTACAGGCTGTGAAAGCACCATTTAGTCAAAGGAAGAGGGGGTGTTGTTGAAATGAAGCTGGAGGAAACTAATGAAGCTCTACCTCAGCACTCCTTCAGTGAAACACGGTTTGCAAACACTTTCTGTACTTCACAGACTATGAATTGTGTTTGGCACATGAAAAAATAAAAGCGTAGTCTATACACAGTCATACGATTAGGTGAAATTACAGTCCAAGTCCGTTTTATTTGTGCGTTTGCCCCCTGTATTCAGTGATTCACACAAATAGGACCTTTCTGACGTGACTTTGGGTCTTAAACGGCTCATATTATGCTATTTCGCAATCTGTTATAATAATGGTTCCTCATCCTCATATTTTGTTTCAGTCACACATTTTTAACGCACAAACCCTGCATATTTTAGTTTTTCTCTCAAACTGAAAACACTTTGTTCCACCTTGTGATGTCATGTGGTGATACAGGAAGTGCGCCACTGTGTTTTTAAACTCCATAGAGGATCATTTGAATCATTTGAGTCATTTCAGCCCTGGAATTTGCAATCTCTACTGAACTAAAGTTAGCTGTTAACTTGAAAACTACCACTTCGTGATGTCACAAGGTGGAACAGAGCATTTGGTGATGCAGACAGACTAATAATAAAGACTTACTCAAATATGTGTGAATGATGAGGCAGTTTTGCGTAATATAGGACCTCTAAGAAAAAAATGGCACGTGAGCAGACCTACAAATGTTGGTTTTATTCCTCATTTTATCAGAGCAACCAAATTGTGAGTATTTACTTCAAAAAATATTACTATGAGACATTGTAGACAAAGCATGTACACACATCACAGAGTAGTACAGTGTGTAGGCTAATTTACATCCTTGCAGTTACTGTTATTGCACTATTGTCAATTGAAATAAAAAGTATAAAAAACTATAACTAAACTAATCGTATTAAACATTAAATTAAAAATAAATTAAAACATTGAGATATGAACAGAGGCATTGGGCTTAAAGTAGCTGAAGTGCCTTGGTGAGGGAGGACACAGCAGTAGTTTGTAGTAGTAAAGATAGTAGTCAGAGCGTCAGACTTTGAATTATTTTGGCGTTTGGCGAATGGGACAAATAACAACCATACTACATAACATAATATATTAAAAAAATGGTCACAATAATTTACAAAAACAGCATTATACAGCAAAGGGTTCCCACAAAAATGAACTTCAGTAATATCTCTCACTCTCTCACATATCTGTCACTCATTAATGCATTCTGAAGGTCTGAAAACTGATACAAAACTGCTAAGATTCCAGATGAAAATAAATACATAGCCACATGCAGAACAGAACCATACAATACAGATAAATATGACCACATCTTCTAAAGGAGTTAGTCTGGATTATTATATCAAGCGTCCAAGTTCACACCATGGAAGCAGATATTTAAAAACAGAATAAAAACAGGGGGGATGTATAATACGTTAATAATACATGTTCTTGAATTTCTAACAGATGAGCTGTACACCCCTGTGATCAGCAGAGGGCAGTGTGTGGCTTAGAGACACTATGACTTCCATGTTGGATGTGATCTCTCAGAACTGCGTGTTCTTATCATTGTCCTTACTCATCTCTGCACTGTTTTCATAGAGCTCAAGTCCACCGTTCTCCAAAGCCTTTATTTTTCCGGTGCCCGTCTCTCCTTCTTCCAGATAAGGAGCCTCACTGTCCTCAGACGCGTCGCCTTTGCATTTCCTTTTGTACAACTGGTAACCTGCAAAAGAACAGTTATTAAAGTAACAATACAAAGCTCCACCATAATGAACATCTGATTTTAAAACTAGCCAATGTGCTGAGTCAAGAGGTTTATGTGCTTCTTGACCACCAGTATTTTTAATTTATTATTGATAGATTTTTTTGATCATAAAGATCAATGTAATCAATATTATTCTATCGTGGCAGGTCTACGTACATCCTACAATTAAGATGGCTGCTACAATCTGGAAGATGCTATAAATGAGAGGGAAGGAGAACATGATTTCCAGCTCCGCAGCAGAGAAGGACAGCTGGACTATGGTGCTGCACAGCTGGGCGTTCTGGAAGCCCGTCTCCAGTGCGATGGTACGACACCTAGAAAGATGAGACGGGGAAGCAAGTGCGGAATTTTACAATCATGATTTTTGTCTAACATAATTAATGTAATGTCAAGTTCTAGGTCTCACCTGAACCAAGGCTGTCCAGTGAAGCGAGCAAGGAGGAAGCCCAACCCAGAGCCAATGAAAGGGTAGATGGTCCCAATGATCCAGAGAGCTGGGTCAATGTCCCATGACGACTGATACAGGATCCCTCCCACCACGGCAATGACAACAATCAGACCAAATCCAGTTAGGGAGCCAATCTGAACATCAAAAAAACAAAAAAAAAACACATTTATTTAGAGGCAAACTCAAAAGCTCTTTTCTCTCTCTCTCTCTCTCTCTCTCTCTATATATATATATATATATCTATATATATATATATATATATATATATATATATATATATGTATGTATGTATGTATGTATGTATATATGTATACACACACACACACAATTCTTACCTTGAGAATCTTTTTGGCTTGCTGTGGCCATCTGCGTTTGGTATACATCCCAAAGCCAATGGGCACAAGGAGAGCCACAAGAGTGATCCCTAAAGTACATGTTTGAAAAATTATGCTGCACAGTGGAAATGTCCAGAATTTAGGTGCAATTCTGCACTAACCAATACTGTCGTATGGGATCTGGATTGTGTCCGGTGACACCCAGAGTGTCGTGTAGATCAGAAGACAGAGAGGCATCATACCCAGTGCCAAGATGGAGGAACAGGCTGTCATACTGATACTACAACAGAGAAACACATAGACTAACTTTCAAATATACTGGATAAAATGGTCATAAAATGAAACTCAAGTCAAGGTTCAAACTCGTGGTTCAAATTTGCTCACTGACCTGAGGTCCATGTCTCCATCGAGGTAGTAGCAGATAATGTTAGACCCTGATCCTCCAGGACAGCAGCCCATGATGATGATGACCACAGCCTGCACAGGCAGCACGTTGAAGGCCAGTGACAGGGCGAAGCCTGTGAACGGCATGATCCCAAACTGACACAGAAAACCAATGACAATGCCCCAGGGTCGGCGCAGGTGACCCAGGAGTTTTTCCCACTCCACAGTGCAGCCCATGGCGAACATGACAAAGGCCAACATGACAGTTAGCACTGTGCTAAGAACCAAGCTCAGAATGTTGTTAAAGTTACTGGGAGGAACCAGACAGTTGGTTCCTGAACACACTGCAGCATCTGCATCACACTGCATACGCTGTGCTACCGTCTCCACGAACAAGGCCATGGCTCCAGATTAATTCCAAAAGGTCGTCTTTGTGCTCCGGGGAAGGCTTGTGGAGTGTGGAGTTGTGGAGTGCGCTTACTCGATCCTTATGTAGGGTATGTTGAAAGAAAACTATGGGAGGGAAATAGTCCAGAAAAGAACAATCAAAAATTAACCAATTCTTTATGAGTATTGTAAACTTGACTAAATGTGATTGCCCCACGTTCGGGCTTTTACGACTTGGAGAGTCTTTAAAGTTTATTGGGAAACATTTTCTTGCAGCAGCATCAGTCACAGTGAGAGAAGATGCTTGCACGAAATGGCCCTCCCCTTTTGTGCAGGTGCAGTATACTCTTACACCTGCCTTTTACTGCATTTTGAGCATTAAATCACTGAGGAGAATGTGATAAGAGTTTATTTCCTTGTGATCAAAAAGACCATGTATGAATGATCATAAACTTTCAGTGACTTAAATGATCATAAAAGCACCAAATAAAACACGTGGTGTATGTTTTTGAGCAGTGATTTAACATTTAAAACTCCTCCATAAAAAGCTTGACATTTTTACTTAAAAAATCGACCTGAGCTTTTCACTGCTACAATAATTGTGGCCATGAATTAGAATTTTGAACATACAAACTATGTTCAAGCAACTAAATGTTTCTGGGGTTTTTTTTGCTTGAAGTGCGCTGGGTTTGGCTGATCAAGGTGCATGACGTAGCTTTTCTGGTTGAGGGCCTCCTGTTTGTCTCCATGGAGATGATGGAATGTGCCTAAACAGTAAGGAATAAAACATCTGTCTCCGTGAAAACTGGCAAGTGGCAGCACAAGACCAAGCTACACGTCAGATATGTGGAGAAAACCCCACTCACAGTGAGAATGTATGAAAGTATTTGTTTAGACACCTGCAATTGAAGTAATGAAATATTGATAAAGTTTAATGGCATACTGTGGAACATTCCAGGCAAAGCAACAACGTCTCCATGGAGCCAAGAAGATAGAGGATCTGCCATCAGTTAAAAAAAGTTACACAGTGCAATTTTAAGTTAATATGCAAATACATGTTTTCAGTGAACAGTATAATGAGACATGAGAACATGATTTAACCTCCTGAGACCCGAGCTCTTCCACGACGAGCTTTACTCATTTCTCTTTGTTATTTGGGCTAATCTGATGAGTGTAAATACAAAAAAATATCTTTTTACATTACGTAATTTCTGAGAAAAGTGATGTAAAATGAATGTCCTCATATGTGGACATTTTAATTATTTTGATAAAACATTTTAATAATGATTAGCAAAAACTATTTACAGTATTAAGTGCCTGAAACAGCAACGTTTGTCCTAAATGTAAAAACAAAATGAGAAACAACAATTGTGCCTCTTGGAACAATGTGTCTCATGTGAAGAGCAGGAGCAGGAAGACATAAGCCTTTACAAAAAAAAAAATAATAATAATTAATATTCTAAACATTTTAAACTCTTGTGGCCTAGACAACCCAAAATGTGTTGATGCCAGGTCCTAGGAGGCAATAATGTTGTTGACTTTAACAAAATCAAAAATAGGCTCGTCATGAATATTTCACAATCTACATATGTTACATTTAGTTGAAGGAACTGAGACAAAAAATAATAAGTGAGCCACAAAGATTAATATCCAACAGAGCCACATCATAAGAAACTGAGGGATAAAACTAAACTAAAATATTTTTTTAATGTAGGAAAGATTTAAAAGACGTATTTGTTAATCCGTTCAAGCAAATCACTACTTGGTTGCAGATCATTTCTGATCTGATTGTGTTGAAGTCACGGGACAAAGTTAGTAATGCTTTAGTTAGTACTGCATGTAGAAAAAAATTACATTACCACAAAAGTAAATCTATTACTATCCATAAATAATAAACACAATTTTTAAAAATTACTCACAATTACACATGGGATTTGTCTAACCTTTCAGAGGTCCTGCTTCAGAAATACTGCCCTTGCTGCTGCATGTAAGCTTCTTAAGTAATTTTTTACTACAAGTTATTTATTTATTTTGTAGTTAAAACATACCAGAAAAATGCATATCATGATGGTAGAAAAGAGATTAAATGGGATAAATCATTTATAATACACTATGGAGGTCTTGATTCTTAAAGGAAAAGGAAGAAGTTTTAAATCCTACAACAGGAAATGTACCGTATGTGATTCATATTTAGTCATACAAGGGTCAAAAAATGTACGAAAATGCAAATACCAAAGGACACATATAACACAGTTTGACTTTCATCCCTCCAAGTATCTTTCAAAACTTCTTCCGCAAACTTTCTTTTAAAATGGATTATGTTTGGATTTAGTTTTAGCTGCTGGTTATTCCATAATTCTCTTTCTCACTGTGGTATTTGTCTCATCTTAAACTTTTACTTTATTAACAAGACAAATAACAAAGTGCATTTGTCTTGGTAATAATTTACTCTTAGCTTTAAACATTATCTGTTCCGTTTTAAACGCCATAAGATCGTCTAGTCTGAGAATGTTTGAATGGAATAATAATAGATGAGTATGTACATAAAAACTGACATAATCCACTTGTTTCTGTTCCATATGTAGTGTCCCAGGCCCAGTCCTCAAACAGTCTGATAAATGTGGCAGAATGTTCATTGCACATGTATCTCATATTCACACATCTCATGAAGTATATATATATATAATATATATATATATATATATATATATATATATATATATATATATATATATATATATATATAATTATTTTTATTTTTTATTTTTATTTTTTGCAAGAAAAAAGCTTTTTGCAACATCTATTTTTTGCATGAAATTACAATTTATTTGAACATTACACACAAAACATTATAATTGCATATTTTTGCAATATATCTGAGAAACGTAGAAGCAGATGCTACAGGTAGTTCGGGTAACCACCATCTTTAATTTTACTGGAATGGAGCAGTTATCCATAACCAATCATCTCAACATTCCAGTATAAGTTATGTGAGTGTCACTGAGCGGTACAACGTACAGGACAGGGAGCTGTCTCCAGTTTTTATCAGTCGTCACCTTTTGTCTCATTTCTGTGTCATTCAGGCTGCTGTAAAACTCTGTGCCTAAGCTCCTGGTGTGACTGAGTTTATGCCTGAACATCTGATCTGTCTTAGACTCACAAACCTGATGACTTAGCCTGTGCTTCTTCCCCTGTTGAGTGAGTCTGCACTAGTGTTGCAGACACACTCGTCAAAACTACGATACATTGCAGCTAAAAGCAAAACCTGTATCAGAGCTTTCCTTCGTCTTTCTTTTATGTACGAGCAAGAAGGAATATAAAGTGACAAGAAGCTTGTCGCAGAGCGACCTTGACCTTGACACTCATTGTCATAAAAGCTTTTATGAGATGGTGGTGGCTTCACTTACTCATTTGTGATTCCTACATGTAATTCTATGGCACATTTTGCAAACCACGCAAGTTGTCATAATAATAATAATAATATACATTATACTCACATTCTAGCCAAGTAAATGTTTATTTTGTCTAACATTGTTCATTATTATTCATGTCCAAAATTCAGTAGAAAACTGTTACTGGTGTGACTCCATTTCTTTTTAAACTTGAAGGCAAGCTGTGTTTTATCTATTTTATAGGGTTATTATCTTGTTGGGGACAATAAAATGACCATAAAGAAATCATGTCATAATAGAATTATAAAGAATATCCCATTTTCCAATTATAGAACAGAATAAAGAATGTCATAATGATATCTTTTATGGAACAACTTACACCATACTTGACTGGTTTGGCACGAGACTATAAAATTCTGCCATTATGGTTGTTTTTTTAATCATTCCAGTGCCAGCTTTTGTTGGACAGGTTAAAGATAAACAATCATAAAGAATACTTGACATACTGACTACAGTATTGGAATATATACCACAAGTAAGACATAGACTCCATGGATGTTGTGGTTGAATGAATGATCATGGCATTTTATTTTTTAATGCCCCATACCCATGAAATTACTTTATTTTTGTGGTTGCCATGGTTGTGTTTGGTTGCTCTTGTGGCTGACTGGCACATTGAGCAGCTTTTAAACATTTTGTGAATTTTTATCTTAAATCTTTTTACTTTATACTTTGAGATTTTGACCAACTAAGAAGTGCAGCTTGTGCATTTCAAAGGATGTAAGTTAAGGACTATTGGATTATGTGATTTGAGTAGTTAGTATTTCCTGTATCTAGCTAGCTCCGTGCCTGGAGCTAGCTAGATCTGAAATGCTACAGACTTTTTACAACAATGCATCAAGTTTTTTACACCACATATATCAGAAGACCTTTCAGAATGAATTTCTTGTCTCATCACCAACCGAAACACCAGCTCAGACTAAGAGTGAAGCTTACGAAAGACTTTGCGTGTTCATCTAGCTCCTCCTGGACACTGCTGTGATGCTGCAGGACACAGTGAAGGGACATTTTTGGCTTTTCCTCTCCTCAAACTGCCCTGACACAGTCCTCCTGTTATGTTGTACTTAGACGTTAGACTGAGGGCCGATTCACACCTGAAAGTCGGCAACAAGGTCCGGACTTCTACCATTTCCGTTTGTTCACAGATTTTTGCTATCACACTGCCTCCCTCAAACTATCAGAGTTTCCGTGGCGCTGTCTCTGCTGTCGACATGACAACAGGAGCCCGCCTCATGAACACAGCACAGATGAGCTGCATAGTTGTTTTCTTTGTTTTGGGAAATAAGCAGAAGCAAGACGAGGAACAGTTACCTAACATTTCATTGGTTTGTTTGGGCAAATATGCCGATAAAAGTGTGTTATATATGTGTTTGGAGTTTACGTGACAGTCGTGTATTGTTGTGTAAAAAGTACACGGCAATACACCACGTTTATAACCACTGTAAGCTCGTTTTTTTTTTTTCCTTTTCTCCTCACATTCCCTCGTCGTCTGTGCATGTTCGAACACGTGTCACTTCCTGGATTTGGTCCAAAAGTCCCGCCCTTTGCGTTCACACTACACAGGGCCAGACTTTAGTGTAGTCCAAGAACGCCACTTTTTCCCAGACCAAAGGACCAGCTGTTTGGTCCAGACCACGGTCCGCAGGAGCATTCACACATGGACTTTGGACCATACCAAACAGGAAAGTCTGAAAGTCCAGACCAAAGGTTGCAAGTGTGAAAGCTGAGACAAAAAGGTGTCTGAGAAGTGCAGTATGTTTCTGCAGCTAAATCTGAACTTCCCTCAGGATGAATAAAGAATCTCTCTCTCATGTTGAAGCAAAATGTGTCTTGCCCCAGTACAGATATATTGTATAAGCAGCTCTTGAAGCGAAAAAAAAGTCTTCTGAGTTCTGTCTGCATGTAATTATAAAGCATTTTATAGTCCGATAATCAAGTATGTGTTAACACGCTGCTGTTGTTAGTTTTACCATCAAGGCAAAACTTCGCACTGGTCACTGAGAGTTGGACCACTGCAAACTGTTTAAAAGGAATTTGTTTTTCCACATTTTTACGACAGAAAAAATCAGGTACAACGTTTTAAGGTCTTCCTCTTTCTCTGATTCCTCTGTATGAGTCCAGATGAGATGACCCTGAAATCCCATCCCATGTCCTCAGTTTGTCAGCTCCGAGCCGTGTTGGTCAGCTGGACTTTCCCCGTGACGTGGGCCACGAAGCACCGGAGCAGGTAGATCCCCCAGAAGTTCAATGAGCTGTTTCAAAAGACGCACAAAAGATAAAAAGTGGCAGTACTTTCTCTACAAGTACATTTCGGTTAGTTCTTGTTCTTATCTTTTAAATAAACATACCACTGTGCATTGTAACATACGTGTTTTACTGCATGTAATCTTTGATCCCTCTTAAAATGCATGGAGCCTTTGTCATAAACGTAGTTCATAAGGTGCAGTTCTGTGGGCTATTAAAATGTAACCCAGGGCTCTGATGTCTGTCTGATTAAACTAAAAATCATTTTTTTCTCTTTTGCTTTTTTCTCTCATTCAGGCTTCTGTAAACTCTGTTGTGTTTCTACTGCTCCTGATGTGACTGAGCTCACCTTCGAAACATGCTGACCCATAAATTTAATGCGAACCTTTAAAAAAATTCGATAACATTTATAATAAGGGGACATGAAACTTATGCATTATCGTACCCAAATGTTTGCGTGACCATGATAGATAGCACATTACTCAAGGAATATTGCTGAATATATCTGATTTGACTTTTTTATGAGTTAACAGTTTTTTATGAATCTTAATGGCGACAGTAGAGAAATGAAAGGTGCCACCGTTTTGTTGGAGGGTTCACCGGCTTATCCCGATCAAAATCAAACTTAGATATCTCTACACAAGCAGGTGGCATTATGGGAGTCAAGTTAGAGGTCAGATCTGTGGGGAAGGTGGCCCCACTCATTGTACAAATACATGTTTCAACAAGTATTTTGAGCCAGATATATAAGTAATCAAAACCGAGAAAGAACTACAGTTTGTATTAATCTTTATAAGATGTAGGACTATATTTCAAGACAAAACTTTTACTACCCTCATAGCTCTAGCCTGCACCCCCACACAACACCAAAATATACTGGTAAACCTACTAAAACGTTTGGATAATCACTTACTTTTGACAATAAATTCTTTGCACTTATAGTATATTCTGTAAATATTAATGTAATGCCCCTTCCTGCCAATCAAACCTGTTGCTAACGCTAAAGAGAGCGACTCGGGGAAAAAAGGCGCCTGATTTGTCTGTTATTAATGTTCATAACTTGAATTAAGGACAAAATAGTGAAATGAAAACACCGGGATCACGTTTAGAGCGGGTTAATACAAACGCTTTAAGACCAAAATAACGAGGCTCGCTCTGCAGCAGTTATAGAGACAGGGATGAAAACACTTTACATGTTTCAATGTAAAATGAATTGGAGCCACTGGAGCTGGTAGCGCACTCATGATCACTTCTTAACTTCTGAACATGTGTCATTCAACCAGACCTATGCGCAATACTCAAGTCACTTTACAGAGATGTTGTATTAGACTCTATTTTTAGTTTATTTTAAGTCTATT
>JAIEZT010000733.1:0-33561 GCA_019594935.1 Periophthalmus modestus | reverse complement strand
AGGATGCAAGCCGCGCTGCAGCTCACCATTGAATCGCGTGGCTTTCCAGCAAAAAGCATGATGAGGCAAAAATAAAAGCTATTTACATGACACTGGGCACTTTCTAAACAAGCACACAATGAAGAGATCCAGGGAGTCTAAAGGTGGCCATGGGCTCTCCCTAGCACCAGCCTAATGATGTCTCCAAAAATTAGCCTGAGGTACTTGAAAGGTTTCTATTTCAGGAGATTGGGTACATGTTGCTTAAGCAGAGCAGCGCCTTTTGAAAGCAGCTAAATGACTTTGTTTGCCCATGATTAGTGTTGTCTCAGTGTCAACAGGTGGCCACCAAAGACGGGGCCCCTCTTTAGGGCGCCTCACGCCTCTTCCTCCTGTAAACCACAGCACTGCATGTTGAGACCAGCTCGGCTCTGCAGTCTGTCAGCTGTGCACGGTTGCACAGGCACATACCTCACTGTACACAGCGCTCCATGTCGAATATCAGTCCTCTCATGACCAAAGCCCGTGGGTAAGTATCAAGTGCACATAGAGTACAAACTGAAATGAATCTGGAGCGAACAACACGGGAGCAACAGCTTTCGCCTGAGCTGCTGTAAAGGGCCCTCGGGGCTACAACAAACTAACCTCACCTCATTCAGCGCAGTACATTCTTACTTGCCTCGACAGCTCCGAGCTCTGAAAAAGAGGGATCTCACAGCGGCAAGTCAACCGTGACAGTGTGATAGATAGACATGTACCAGGGCCTGTACAAAATGATTACCAATTTACAACATTCACTTTAAGGGGGCTCTGTAGTTTTGACATAGAGTAATTCACTCCTATTATCACCAGTAGGGAGGTTACAGAAAACTCTTTTAAAACACAAAAAAATAAATTAATCAATGCAACTACCGACATAAACAGTTGAAGTTTGAAAGAATACGACATACTGCTATCTGCCCAACAGTGCTACACGCATACGATTCCAGTACTGGTCTTACAAACAGTAGTCAGATCTCGCTATCCCTGTCAACAAATGCACCACTTCTTGGATCACAAGTTACAATGAAGATATAATTTGCTGTGGGAAAGCAACAAATACTTTTCTTAACTACTATGTTCAAACTTACAATAATAATACACAATACCACATTCCCTCCGGCTGTTTATGATGTAATTAAAAGGCGTGTAATGAATTGCAGTAGTGGTAAACAACAAGACTGTACCGGCATGTGATATCTCTATTACGATTCACTTTGTAGATCCCTGAATGTCGTGGTTATCATCGGGGCATAAGCTGACCATGTGACTAACATTACATTGCAATATTGCATCATTCATCTCATCTGGCTTTGAAACTCGCTCAAACTACCGAATTGATTTGCAAAGCTTTATCAAAAACCCGGGTCTAAGTCGCCATGACAAAAGGCCAACTATAGATGATTATCAGAAACGATCAAAGACTCAGGGAAAAATCATATGACAGATAAGAGCTATTCTAAAACATTTCTTTCAAGTCAAATGTATCCAGTAAGACTAAATCGATAAATACATAATACAATGAGTATTTGTATTTGTATATAAATGTTCCGTAATCTTACTCTTACTTTTGTTGTGGTGATGTGTCTGAACTTGTCTTTTAAAAAACACGTTTGGTAGGCCGGCTTATTACCATTGCTTTTTTTAGTAATTATTTTTTGTAGTCTGAATACCTTTGATGTAATTTGACCATATTTTATTTTCAAAGTGTTGTTGTGACATATTAATACATTTGTTCAATAAAAAGTGCTCGCTCCAACGTGCAAAATTAACCCAACAGCATTAAAAGTATCCAAGACTGATGTATTCAAGTCCTTAAATGTTTTTAAGGTGTACAGTGTGTTATTTATGGTGCGTACAAAATCATATAGCTTCCCCACAGCAAAGAATGTATACGTGCCTTTTTCCACTGTCCTTCCTTTGAGGAATGAATTGTTCTTTTCATACAGTGTTACAAACTATTTTCAGCTGGCCCCGACACGCCTCGTCTGACCTCTGCGCTGCTAACGTGTGCTGCGAACGTATGGACGGGAAAGGCAAGGCTGCTAGCTAGGACACCTGGGTGGGCTAGCTTTAGCGTGTCCCCACCTGCGCCACCAAGTTTAGGGATGAGGCCGTAAGAAGCAGTCAAGGAAGAGACAGAAGGCACCTCCAAGAATCATTACTCAAACCGCGCTGTCGACAAGACCACACGGAGCGGACAGGACGGGCAGAGCAAGGGCGCGGTACGCCGTGGTTTTGGCGATCAATGGTTTCGACGTGAGCTGAGGTGAAGCGTGGCACGGAAGAGACCAGACGTGACGTATAAGCTATTTACAACGAGCAAGAATGTTACGGTAATGCGTCCCACTATTTTAGGGTTTCAAAGAACAGAAGTAACCTCTCCTCTTAGTGCATTTGAAAGAAATCATTTTAACTGTATGCATCTTAAACATGGCTTAGCGTTGCATAATATTACACCGGCTTGAGACAGGCATTGTGAAATGATTTTACATGCATGGTACAGCCAAAACAACAAATATGCTTCTGCTTACGTCTGGCGCCAGTTTTCAAAGCACCAAATGACCTACTCTACGCTCTAAAACTTACGATTTCGAAGAACAGGATTAATGGTAGAAGGCTGCATTTTTTCCACGATAAGAGTTCTTTGAGTTTATGACTGAAAAACTGAAAAGCCTTTGATAAATCTTTTGATATACAGCAATATGAAACGCAACAAACTCCTCATACGCAAGTACGTAATTGCACTGAACGAGCAAGATGTGTGTAGAAGACGTATTAAACGAAAGAATATTGCGTACTTTGACTGCAAAATAGTATTCAGTTGCCAATCAATACGGGGAGGAAAATTTAAACCATATAACAATGCTTCAACTCTAAATACGATATCAATACACGGTTCAAGAGCCTATATAGGTATTAATCACTATTTCTAAAACCCTTCAGTAGTGTGTAGAGGTATTAACGCCAACGACAATACCTTTACTTGATGGATATAACTTTTTGAAGTGGATCCACTCTGCAGCTAGTCCAATATAGGATTAGCAAATAAGCTATTAGCCATTGCGTAAATCCTGGCACCGCTATTCTATGAACCTATTGCATGGATATCAACATAGCAACCCTCTCTAAAGATCCTTTGTGTTTTCACTCGTAAGCACACCAATGGGGTGAGTCAACCTGCAAAGAATCTGATAGAGAGCCTTTCAATAGCGTCAATAGCTTTCTTCCTGCCCGATCAAAGGTGCTCATTTGCCATAGTTTTTTTTTTTTTTTTTTTTTTACTATGGGGGGGGCAATTTTAATAAAGCTGCATAAATCATTGATGCTGCCATTCGCTATACAGAGGCAGCCAATGCTATTGAAGCCCGGGACGCACACTTGTGGCTTGAATGTGGAAAATGCTTGGCGCGATTCCAACGGTGCCACGATTGACAGCTCCTCGTGAAAGACTGGTGTCCCGAGGTAAACCTAACCAACGGACCACAGTCGATGACCTACCATAATCAAGCCCTATTTCCAGCATCTTGGATCATTCTCCGTGGGGTTCACCGAGTGCGAACGCCCACAATCAAGACGAGCAAATCTAAACTTCTCCATTGGATCTGGGTTTTTTTTTTTTTTTCCCTCCCTTCTTTCTTTTGAGTCGCTCTGGCCCGTCAAGTGCGCGGCTCCGCTCCTGTGCGTACGGGACATCGAATACCTCCGCAGAGCACCCAAGGGAGCATGTCAGGGGAGAAGGGAGATTGGCATTGGCCTTCCCTCACCTGCGCCGGGGGCAGTTTGGCAGACCTTACCGCTTTGTGCCGTGGCGGTGATAAGGAGGCCGGCGCAGAAACAAGCACACGGTTAACCCGGAGGACTCAGGAACGCAAGCTGACCGCCCGGTAAACCCCTTAACCGGATACATTTACGCGCTGGCTAAACAAACAAGAGTGATGCCAGGGAGAGAGTGGTGGTAAATTACTAATACTATACTTGAGAGCTTAATTGGCTTCAACCTTTGACTAACCTTTGCTATAGTTTGAACTGTGACAAGGAAGCTAGTGACCTGAAGCATTCAAGTGTTTCTACTGTGTGAAAAAGAAAAAACTCTTTGTAGGTTTAGAGCTTAAAGGTGCATTAAGCCACTTCTCTGGTGGAAGGTTCGCTAACTTCTACATTGAGATGCTATTGTTTTGTCTGAAATGTTCTACAATGGGCATTAAACATGTCTGTCTTCATAGGTCAAGTTACAAGTAAGATCTGTGGAAAGGCGACATACTTACGGGATAATTTGATTTGTTTCTCAAGGTATTTGTGAGCAATAAAAATCATTTGTAATAAAATAAAAGATAGGTTTAGACCAGGCATGCCCAAACTGTGGCCCAGGGGCCAAATGCGGCCCTCAAACCAGTTTTTCTTGGCCTTCAAGCTTCCAGGTGAATTGGCTCATATTACCTTTAACAGTACTTTTTACTGTATATATTTGAAAATCTACTTTAACAAGGCCATATCAAATATTTAATGTGTCTCATTGAGGATGTGAGCATGAATAAAGATCAGTCTAACTTGTAATAATAACGCAGATTTGAAGTATTCACTGTATTGGTGACCAGTCTATGACCCTCAATCAGCCCTTAGTTTTGTCTGTGTTTTTATATGTGGCCCTTAATGAGAAAAGTTTGGACACCCCTGGTTTAGATCATTCTTTGAAATATTTTGGGCAAATAACATCTCCATGGAGCAGATAGCGAAAGTCTCACCAGAAAACTTACAAAGTACACCTTTAACAAAGATACGGGGTTTAGGACCAGCTTGCAGCTACTTGCAAAAGAGGCACGTGAGAAGAGAAGTACAGTCATAAGGCTCCCAATGAACAGTAGCCATGTAGTACTAATACTATTATGTACTAATGATGTAATTGCTATGACTGAACTAATTTCTATTGGTATAATTTTAATGTCTTGACAAGAGTTCATTCCCTGTTATTTTGTCTGACAGCAATATGAAAACAGTACAAGACTTTCAAAATACGCATGATAAGAGTAATGTACAATTCAGGGTCTGATGAAACAGAATAATAACGTTTCACAACGAAATAAGACAAAGTGAAATATCACTGTATCCAAGAACTTGATCGTCAAATGTAACTACGTTGTTTAAGCTTGACTGTCTCCGTTTGAGAAGAAGCCCATTTACAAAGAAATCTGAAAACTGGAGAAAGAAGAAAGTCTGTGTCTTTCACTGTCCTTGGCCAGAGTAAAAAGAAAATTATCTGAAGTTCTTGTAGTTGGTAAAAGCCAGGTTTCCCTTAGTAGTCTGACTGTATGTGATTTAGTTCGTGCTGTTGTGGCCAATGTGGGATGCACAATAAATACTGAGAAATAGGGAATGGTCAGATTGCAAGCCAGACACATGCACTATGTTACAAGGGATTTAAAGTGGGGAACAGAAGAAAACTGATCCAAAATGGTGGTAATATATTTCAAGGACTTCACATGCTTGTCCCTGTATGTAGACTGTGGAGTGGAGACCCATGCCATCTTTGTCCTTGGCTGTGACAATGGTGCTTTGGGCTACAAGCTGCCCTGGCTTGAGAGCTTGCTGGGGTCCTCTCCTGTGAGCCGTGCCCCGACTGGCAGGGTCCGATCTAGCTGAGGGGTGCAGAGGGTGGGGGGCGAGCCAGCTGGCCAAGAGGCAGACGGGGGTCTAGGGAGCAGGGATCCAAGCCAGCTCCCTGGTACAATACTGCACAAAGGCTCAAAGGTGTGAGGAAGAATAGACGCACAGAAGGAGAAGAAGAAGCAGCAAAGCAGCCCAGCGAACCTTCAGAGCCACAAAAGCATTCTTCACAATGCAGCAATATGGGCAAACACACACAATATAAGCACCCCACCCATCCCCTGCCATCAGCAGCACCACCATGCCCATCGCCCGGACTCACCCCCCTGCTCAACCCCGACTCAAATATCTCATGCATTATTCTGCACATTTTCTTTTGTTTTGCCAGCTTTTTCCCCCTTTACGTTGACATGTCGGCTTCAGTGTGAACGCATAGTGCTCTTCTAATAATTGCCTGTCTTTTGTTCCCCTGTCATGAGTGCGCTCGGATCATTCCCATTTGGAAGGCAGGAGCTTGTGGGCCCATTCAGGCTAATTGTACCAGCGGGGTCGGAGAGAACACAGGGCTGTCCCATGAGTGTATTTGAAGACATCCTATTTCTGTGTCTTTAATTGTATGTTTTCATCCTGTTAAACTAACAGTTTGTGTCAAGTGACAATATTGGACTTTGTGGAGTGTAGATGGTGTTAGGTGAGTGGGGGGCGGGCGTGTGAGAGCGGAGAGGAAAGGGTGCTCTCTTTGGACTTCGGAGAATGAGTTAGATACACATTCTTAGAGCCAGGGATAAATGGCCAATTGAGGGACTTTGTGTGTATTTAAAAGAGGGCTTTATACATTGGAGTATTGAGTGCGAGCTCAGCTTTAGTGATGAAATTGGATTCAGAGGTTCTCTTTTATGCCCCTACACAACAAACGGGGGTAATTTAAGGACTCTGCCTTTCGTTTCTTTTGATTGTCATCTAAGGAAACTAGAGGATTTAACGTGACTGGCTTTAGGATAAAACCCCAAGTACAATCTCAACTCAACCACCTATTCACCTGTGCCTCTGCTGCTCAAAGGCTGTAGCGCTGGGGCTGAAACTGAGATGGATTAGGGCCTTCATACACTCAAATGGAACCCAAGAGAGTTGCTGTGAAGAAACGCTGAAAAACAGAGCACTTCTGTCCAAAAAAATTAAGCGAATGGAAACAGTATTGAGAATCTAAAACTAGTATCGAAGCTGGATACCCATTTGAGCAAGTATAGGTATGAAAAAGTCACATTCACAGGACAGAAATGAACTTTCTTGAATATGTTTAGAATGAAGACACATAGACTAGTATACGCCCATGGACCACTGTGGACCTTAGCTGGACGACTAAAGGGTCACACAGATACAAGGACACATGTTTGTGTAAAATAAAACACCAGGATTTAGTTTTGAAAAGACATTGTGTTATTAAGTGTCAGAATTGGTATTGAGTATCGACTCTATAAACTGTTCCTTTGTCTCCACTTGGGGCATGATTAACCTGCTCATTGGTAACGCCTGTGCTCATAGAATTTTTAATACATTCCTGTACAAATGATCCTAACACTGTACTGTAATCTAAGGCGTGTTTCAAAAGACTGCTGGAGCCCAAGACAAGAATGTCACGTTGTTACACAATACAGTAACAGCAATACATTTCATATAGGCGTTCAAAAGCCAAATTGGGCATGTAACTTCAAGAAAAAGAGACCCAGCCCATTTTATTTCTATAATTATACGATGTGAAAAATAAAAACATTAGCTCAAGGATAATTACAGTGGAGGCCAACGTGTCATTGCGTATCTGAGCGGAGAATTGTTATTACTCATTGGCAGCCTTTTTCAGTTAATAATGATTCCAACCTCCCTCAAGATGTTAATATATTAGAAAGTGAGTTAGTTTGTCAAGCAAGTAACAGTGCGCAGCAATAATGCGAGAAAATTATTACAAATTTACTAAAAACATCTTTTTTTTTACTTTTTAAAGGTGCAATATGTTACTTTCTGCCATTTGCTGGTTATTGCTTTGCCGAGAATGTCCCAGAGTATGATATTAAACTGATCTATCGCCGGAGAAACGAGCATTTCAAGGGCAAAGCTGCAGATCAGATCCGTGGAGAGGCGAGCCCAGTTCACAGTAAGAATGTATGTTTTCCAAGGTAGTTTTGAGCAATAAAAATAAGTCTAAATGCTATACACGGGGAACATTGCAGATTGTGCTTAAATCTCCATGGCAACGGACACCCCACCAGAAAAAATTACAGTTTTTTTAGGGTAATGATGAATTACTGCTGCTTAAATTTAATAATAAAAAATGATCATAAAAGTTTAAATTATAATAAATTGTGCAGGCCCACCATTTTGTTACGCCCCTGCAAAGATGTTCCAAAGTGTCTGAAGATTGCTGGTGCTGCCTAATCTTGCTAGCTATGTGAAAACTTACAAGTTATGCATGCTGAAATGTAAACACGATTCACAGCGATAAGTCAGCTTACATCTCCTGATAAACAGCACGAGGAGTCCCTGTCGCTACCTGCTCAGAGTGGCTCCGAGATGCTCAAAATTCACTTTCAGCACAGAATAAATAGACATATTGCATTGGGAAACGACCTAAATTCGACTCATTTATCAATGCACGTCCTGCAGCTTTTGAAAGTATATCCAGATGCCCCGCCATAATGTAGAAAATGATGAATGAAGGAGATCCTGGGCGAAAATACGGTATACTGCACATTCTCTGAAATCCATCTAAGTTAGGTGAACATATGTGATACAGTTTTAGACGTAGGTAGGGCATTCTTCAGGATCATTGCTTTGTCTGGTCTAAGTAGAGTAGATGTAGGCCTACTTAAGCATATTGGGAAAAGCACTTCAAAGTTTTCAAATTGCAAATACTACTACAAACTGGTACGCATATTTTAACCTTTTAACTGGACCAACAACTGCAACTACTACCATTAAAATCTCTAACAATCTCTTACAATTGCTACTGCTGCAGGAGTTTTTATAGCTCAAAAAATACCTTGAAATGCATGAATTGTTGTCTTGAGCAGGGTCACCTCTTCAAAGATCATTTGCTTTAATACCATACTGTGGGACATTTATCTAAAGCTATAACATCTCCATGGAGGCAAGTAGGTGGCAGAACCCAACCAGAACAGTTACGTGGTGAACCTTTTATGTCAGAAGCACTCTCAAGTACCAATTACAGCCATGGGTAGACATTAGGCAAAGTAAATACTGGAAAGTTGTGTATTGAAACTACTTGTACTAATACTAGGCTATTAAAAATACTTGCAGTGCACCGAGTTACCTTAGGCTATATGCAAAATATCAATTACCCTCACTTAGAACCTCTTAAGTGGCATTAGGTCAGGTTTTGGTATTCAACTCAGCAACTAGTTAAGCTTATGTAAGTTGATTAAGTGTAATTTACTTAAACTTGTTCTGTTGTTGAAGGGTGTGCCAAAAATCGCCTAGTTTTTACAATCAAAGTGCGGAAACTTGTAACGGCTTTGCTCAATGCTTTAAACTATAAAAATGACATGTTTTGGGTTAATTTTCAACACTGGTCTGCCTAAAATACTAAGTACACTTTTTGAAGGCTAACATCTGCACTTGTGGCACCAGCACTTGGCACTTGAGCGGTGTTTTGATGGAAAAGACTTAAGTGGGCATACACGAGCATATTGCGGGTCATCTGGCGGATTAGCTGTTGTTTATGGTGTACGTTTGATTGCCTGTTGCCATGGTAACAAAGTGCCCCATCGAACTATCCTAAAAGGACATTACTCTTCCTCTAAATGTCAAATACACGTGACAAATCGCATTCTATTTTAAACAAAACTGGGCTAAGACTGGTCTATAGTCATTTTGTTGAAGCAGCAGCCCCTTGACCCTTGACCTGTAGTTTTAGAAAGCTTGATTGTCAATTTTGGCCAAGCAAGAGCAGAGTCAGTCCTACATTGAAGTGGAATGTGGCATGAAAAGACTAAAAACATGACTGAAATATGGTTTGTAAATGTAGATGTAAAGTGGAAAAAGCAAAAAATGGAAACAACTTCTGTATAGGCACTGATGTAAGTACTGATTTGTTTTTCCTAGCTGATCTAATCTGTCTTTGTTCCTATAGAATGGCAAATTATAATAGCCATAATAGTCTATTGTAATAATAATAATAATACTGTACTTTCTTGGCCTCATCTCAGATTGACTCATACACATAGCCAGTGCATTTTGCCATAATTACTGCCATATCATAAGAGTTACATAAACTAAGTACAATTTCTTATCATTTTAGTTATACATTTATTGTCTTATTCCTAAACAGACCTTACATTACATGAGCATACATCTCTAGTGACTATTAATGCAAACATACTAGTGGAAAACATAGGACTGTGTTTACATCTTTGACTCCAATGATTAATGGCGTGACCTTTTGGCACTGCGTAATAGGGAGCCATGCGCAATTCCAGTGCGTAAAACCAAAGGAAAACGGCTCACTGTTCCTACCTTTGGCATTATTTACCAATAATCCTGTCTTGTGCCAACGCATGGAGGTACAGCGAGTCAAAAGGTGAGCGGGTTCAGCGTGGGGTCACCGCTGAACGCGCGCTATGAATAATAGATTATTACCTGATTCGGCGAAACTGATAATCTCCGAGGTCTCCGCCTGCACCTCGTTGTTGAAGGCAGCGTGTCCGTCAAAATTGGGGATCTCCACCCGCCCGTCCTCGCGCACTTTCCCCGCGTGCAGCCTCCGTAGCGCCGTCACCATGGCTGCCTTGGGGATGGGGTGCGTAATGTTGGGTCTCTCTCTCATCTGGAGCCGGTTCAGAATGTGCCTCTTCACTGCCTCCACAAAGTCCACGTTTACTCGCTCCGACTGGTCCGGCGCTCTCAGGCCGCAGGACGCGCACGATTCTTGGGGTGAAGAGGGCGATGAAGACGAGGAAGAAGAAGAAGAAGAAGAAGAAGAAGAAGAAGATGAGGAGGCTGTGGGGCTCTGTGCTCCGAGTACGGTCACCACGACGCACAACGCCACCAAACAGCACAACGCCACGGTGGACACGCTCATTGTCTCTTACAGTTCAAACGCACGGATTATCAACGTAAGCAAACGTCTCCAAAACAATCCACTAAGAATCACTTTTTATTTTGTCTTTAAATGTCCCAAACTGTCCCAGGAGTGCGTCAAGAAATCCAATACTCCCCGCGCTAGTTACTCCAGAAAAACTCCAAATAAAAGTTCATCTTGTATCGTGGGCGCGTTTGTGTCATATCAGCTTCAGTCCAAGTCAAACAAGGGGAAAAAGTTGAGGAAAAGACGCGTAAAACTGGCCCAAACGCGGTTCCAAACTCCTTGCGCTCTCTCCCATTCAAACCCCACACGGACTGAACTCCCAGCACTCGCTGCGTAACTCCGGTGCGTTTGAATGGCCAGCACTGTGCGTCTTTTAACAAGATGCTGTACGTGTATCACTCGCGCTGCTGCTGCCTCTGCCTCTGCCTCTGCCTCTCCTCTGCGCACTGCGAGACCCTATGCAATCACGACAACAGGGGCTCGCGCACCCAAAGTTTTTATACCGGAGTCAAAACCACGTGGGGAATTCCACCAACTGGACGCAAGGGATTAGACGGCGAAATACAGCACGACTACTACAACAACACTACACGTATTGCTCACCACGAAGCAGCAGCCCACGACACCTGGCCTCGTGTGAAATGTTAGGGAGTTATTGTTCCAAAAAAAAAAACCGCGCAGGGTGAAACGTCATAGCCGCAAGTTTGGCGCTGACAAAAGTGGCGCTTGTGTGTTCGTGCGCCATGGGATTTCCAAAAAGCGCAGTGAATCACCAAAGTGTTCCCAGATTGACCCAAACTTAATGTTCAACTTGTTTATTCTACATCGCTCATATATACACTAATAGATTTGTGTTTACGTGGATTTGTCACGTTGGCGCGCGCACACAGCTGTTCAAAGTCTTTAACGGACAGTAAAAATCGGCTCGTCTTTACGTTACGTTTTTTGCTAGTATATTTCTATCATAAAACAAGTTATTCTTCAGAAAATATGACTTGAAGTGTGTCCTGAGCGCAGAATGGATATGGGAGAGCCACGCTGTGAATCTTGTAGTAAATTATGCCATCTAGTGTTCAAGTCGAGTCATTGCAGTTAAAATGAAACCAATACAGTTGTGAAGGTGTTTGTTTCAGAAAATAATTTTGGATAAGCTAAATAGCAAAATGAAAAAAAAAAAAAAAAAAAAAAAAAAAAAATATAAACAAATACATAAAAAATATTATAATAAATATGAATAAGTGGAGCAAGTCAAATTAATATTATTGTGCGGATTTTTGGTGGGGTATTGTAGTAAAGCCATGCACTTCACAGTCATCGGAAATGTATTTAGTGACAGAATACTGAATATCTCTGTTAAAATGGATCTTGTTACATCTGAATATTGTGTTCTGAATACTTTTCACTTAAGTTATAGCATTATAATATAGTGTAAAAATGTGATATAGGATTAGAACGGCTTTGTAATGCATCTATTTATCACTAATTGAGAAGGGAAACTGCTAACTCTGTGTTCTTTCTTAAAATAGCATGATTAAATTCTGCATAGTATTCCTTAGATTTTAGGAAAGTAATTGTATTCTGAATAAAGAAAGAAAGAGTAACTGTATCTGTATAGTTACTGAAAATTTGTAGTGTGAATACATGCTTTTGGTACACGCATTTAGTTACTTCCTGACATACAGTTAATCATTTGGATGTTTTAAAACAGAAGAACTACCTCATCAACTATGTTAAAATGTCATCTGAGACCCAAAAGGGAGAAATCCATGTTCTTTTGCAGAAGAATGACATCTTTCAGCTACTTAATGCATCCTGTTAAACATTCTGCACACTGTTTCTTGCCGCTTCCTGTACAGTGTAGTATATGAGTGAAGATATAACTAAAAGTATAGCTTCACTCATATACTACTAAGGAGCACACATAGAGTACTCTACTGAAGAGGCCGAAAAACAAACCACTCTGCCACTATACTACATGTAAAATATATCTTACTTTTTATGCCTATTACAGTAGTTTTACTGTAATAGGCATAAAAATTACATAGATGAAATTTAAATGAAAAACCACACATGTAAAAAAAAAAAAAACACTAAATTGACCTATGGCTCATCTCTAGTGTGGTATTGATGGCATTGCAACACAAAAAACAACTCACTTCTCACCGTCGATAGCTGAAATTGACAAATTTATAAACCTTAAACAGTGTCATCTTAATTTTCTGCAAGTTTAATAAGTAAACAAATTAGTTAAAAGTAACACAACAATCAAAAGTATGAATTCTCTATTATAGCTTTCTGTTATCAAGACTTTAAAACACATTGTAACACTTGTGCACATTAAAATATGTGTAAAACATATATACAGAGTGCTGACTTCACAGTAAACATGAAAAGTAAAAGATATTGTCACATTTCAGTAAATATTAGTAAACTGTAAAAATATAACACTGTTCTTTTACAAAAGGCGAAAGTAACTGAAATAAAATTGTAAATAAAACAAAATGCTAAAAACAAATTATACTATTTCAATTTTTTTATGTGCAACAAAAAATGTGTGTTTTTGTGGTCGAAATAGCAAATTTTGTAAACAGTGCTTCATTAAAAAACAAAAAAAACAAAAAATTATAAATCTTTGCATTTTGTGGATGTGACAGCAGTTGAAATCTTTGGTTGTAAAAATTCAATTGAAATTAAAGAACACGTGTTATGCACTATTTAAACTGTCTTTAAACATGTTCTACTTTTGCTTAAGAACTTAATATAACAGCTAATAAAAATGTATGATGAGGCTCAGAGGCTAAGGGAGACACTGACACCAGCGTGAACGAAGCTAAATACAACGTCAGGTCTGTTTTAGATGAGGGAACAATGTTATAACGAGGGATGGTCACATATGAATTTTTTTTTAAACAAATATCCATTATTTGGCTGGCTGCTGTGGCCGATAACTGATATTTGCGTGTACCAATATAAAGCTTTTAAAATCTGTAGGAAGGACCAAATTTATGTTACATTATAGTGAAGTCTACAAAATAACCTTTCGCTTAAAAAAAATGATAACAAAATGTATTTATCTGGGACATAAATTACCACTACAGATTACTCAGGAAATCCTCCGATATCATCAATTGGCGTTAAACCATCCCTAGTTATAACATGGTTAAAAACTTTTTAAAAAAGTCAGTTTTGCATAATATGTGTTCTTTAAATCAACATCATTTTTGTTTTCCCTGTTCCCCCGTGATAAACTATTGTTTCGCTAGGAGTCTGTCAGCGTCATTTGCCACACAGATATAGGCTTGTGCAGAGTGCATGGCCTTCCTCCGATCACCAGCAACATGTCTGGCAGATTCTCGCTTATATTCTCGTCCAGTTCCTTTTCAAAACTCAGTCTGTTCCTAAACGCTTTATTTTCGAAAGTCAAACAGTCCATTCTCCACCTTTTCGGTATTGTCCGGGGAACTACTTTTTTGCGGCGTCAACATTTGGAGTTCGATCGCATTCTCCGAGCCCAAAAAGCTGAGTTGAGTCGGGAAGCACTTATTTTTGAAGTGTCTAGTTTTATCGTTAAGTTGACTTTCTGAGTTTAAAGGTGATTTTTCATATTGAACGCAGTAGCTAGGGCCCAGTCCGACACAGCAGTGGTGAACTTTGTGAGGAGGGTCGGAGCCGGGTAGAGTGGTGATTTGGTTCCAGGATTGGGAGAAGAAGTTGTACCTCCAAAGACAGTTCTGAGGTGAGTTCTGGCTCTCACATCCTCCGAAGACGAGCATGCAGTCTTTGTAGTTCACTGCACTGTGTCCAACCAGTTTAGAGGGGCCAGATCTGAACAGATGACACGTGGAGGTTAGACAGATACAGCAGATCTGCCAAGACTCATCCATACATAAATGCAGTTGTTAAAAAAGTTAGCAGGACAGAAAGTAATTGAGTGTATTAAAAATGCTCAAATCCTCATCAGACAGAACAGCCAAACTCTGGCAATTTTAGTTTCCCAGAGTTTTTCTGTAGAGTATATATATCTGCAATTTATCTTCTGTTAGACATTTTCTCTAACAGAATGAAAACAGTCAAAATTATCCCATTGTCACCAGCCGGTTTCCCTCCAGCCAGTTTTCCAAAATACTCAAAAATGATTTGACATAAGTTCCTATCTGATAGCCAATACGGATTTTGACAAAATAGATCCACATCAATCATTAAAAATACATTTGTGATTTCAATTTTTACAGACCTTCAAATGGCTTTTGACACCACTGATCACCATATTTTAAGAAATAAATTGGAAGACTATGGCCTTAGAGGTTTGACAAAAAATGTTTACAGAGCTATTTCAGGTTAAGACGACAAATTGTACATTGATCAACATAAGTCAAGGTTTAGGGACATAACGTATGGGGTACCTCAAGGCTCCATATTGGGGCCTACATTATTCATAATGTACATTAATGAAATATGTAAAATTTCTAAGCTAATGAAATTTGTACTTGTACTGCTGATGATACTAATATATGGTCAGCGCATGATTTGAAGCAGCTTTTTGCTCAAAACTGATCTGAGAAAAAATAAATTACAATTGAAGAAAACAAAACCAAACTCATTTTATTTGGAAATGGTAAAAGTTACATACCAATTCAAATAACCATTGCTGAAATAAGTATTGAAAGAGTTGAACAAAACTTTTTTTGTTTGGGAGTTAACAGATGAGAAAAATCCTGGAAACCTCATTAAGTTACTTGCAGATAAAAGCTGCTAAATGTGTGGGAGTGATGAAGTCGTGTCTAATCTTGTTATGTTTTATTTAAATTATTGAGTTGCGGGGACTTTAATTTCACTGCACAAAATAATCAGATTTAAAACTATATGATCTGGTAAACTTTAAAATGGCTCAAATAATCAGGGGGTCTATTAACTCTCTTCCAGCTCATCATAACTACAGACTTAGAGGTCATAAAAAATTATATCAACCTGACTTTAGAACTAGTTTAAAATCAATGTGCATCTCAGTGTGTGGAGTTAGTCAGTGGCAACGGCTTAACAAAGGGATTCAAAGTTTGTAGGAACCTGGTTCAGTTTAAAAAATGATGACAAAATATCTCGGGGAGAAAGAGTGATGCCCTCAGCACAGAACGTGATGTCGGGGGGACGTGTAGGGCCCTGGAGTGTGAATGTTCTGCTTTGTTTGTCTGTCATGTATAATATAGTAGTCTACTGAAGTGTTGGTCTAATGATTTTATGGCTTGCTTGGGGCCATAAGCGAGGGGACTGTATAAGTTTTGCTTCATCCTTCCTCTTTTCAAATGATGCATGTGTGTGTTTGTGTCTGTACTGTTATGTGGTTATGTGAATTATGTGCAGGTTTGAAATTAAGATTCTAACTAAATGAACTTAGTCACTGAGTCTTGGGCAGAATCTTACAGCTAACCATAAGGAGGGTTCGAATAGGGCCTAGGAGAGATTGCTAAATTACTGAAACATGCATGGCCCTGAAACCTCTTGTATGGCATGTTTTTGATGAGGGAGAACATTATGACATGGTAGAAAGCTAAAGCTCTTTAAAATGCACTGTCCCTGTTTAAATACAAAATAAAATAAACCACAGTAGTGCACTCACTTGGTTCTGAGGGAGCTCCACGTGCTGCTGGTGGAGTTCCACATCCAGAAGTCTCTCTGTTCACGCAGTCCTTTAAGCCCCCCGTACAGGTACATGCAGCTGTGGAACGCTGTGGAGGAGTGACTGTGCCGGGGCCCTGGGCCTAATGAGGTCTGTGGAGAGCAGGCCACAGGGGACCACACCATGGAGTCTGGAGCATGTGTGACAACAACATGTTTTACTACACAGATCTGCTCACAATGTAACTTTACAGTTCATGATAGGGCTGTAGTCGACTAAAAAAATTCTTGGTTGACTAAAGACATGTCCTGTCTAGCAATTTGTCAGTTAAAATGGGGGCGCACTGCACTCAAAACACTACAACTGTACGGACGTTCATGCAAAAACAACTATTTATGCAGAATAAGTACTAGAAAACAATGTATTTGTATAATGACAAATTTAAGTTTTTACATATACCGAAAATACCAAATATTCAGCTAACTCACTCCCTAACGTGCTTTTCATTTCTGCTGCTGTCCCCATATAAATCCTTCCAAAGAAAATAATTAGTAACTAATTCAAATATTGGTCAATCAACGACTGATTAATATACTAAAGGACTAGAGTGCTAATAAATGAATGTAAAAACAATCAGTGAATAAAATGAAATCAGGAGAAAGGAGCCAAATAAAGTGATCTCTACACTACATGACTTTTATCTGTCTGCTTCTTTTTAGTAAAGAAAATAATTTAATAAAAAATACAGACATGAAATTTTAAAATTAACACTTGGAACAGTGAAAAAAAAAAAAAAAAAAAAAAAAAAAAAATATAAAAAATGTGAAGTAAATATATCATCCCAAAAATATCTTCTTTGTCGCAAGGTTTTTTATTTGGCACCTGAGAAGTGAAATAATTTTCATTATTTATTGAAAGATTGAAAACAGCGTGCTTATGCCCATAATGCTATTTGCTGTAGACACCGTTGTCAAGCAGGAAAGGGGCAAAGTTATTGATCTAACCAACTCGTAAAAGTCATACATTCTACATGACAATAAAAAGCTGTATTGTGTGCTTACTCAAGTCCAAACTCCAGAACTCCTGAGAGGATCCTTCAGGTCTATGTAACCTCCATAGACCAGCATGGCCGACTCAATCACCACCGCACTGTGGGCCTTCCTGTTGGACGGGCTCTCTGCCTACATTCACACACACAAATCACTTCATTATTACAGTTTCTAATATTTTTATTATGAGCTTAGAGAGATATGAACCCATAAAAAGGTAAAATCATTAACTAATTAATTTCTAATCAAGAATACTAAACATTTAAAACAGCATCATATACTTTATATATGTTTAATAAAGTACATTTATGAGGACTGCTGAGAAAGGAATTCATTGTACCTGTGGGGACTTTCCACGCCACTGTACCCACTTCTGTCTCACTAAAAAACAAAACACAAAGGATGACATTAGACAATAAAAAAGTAAGTAAAAAGTATAAAAGCTAAAAACAGCTGAAGTACTGACAAGTGATCATATTTAACCCATTGCCAATTGGGGGAACGCCATCTCCATTTTCTGAATGAGATAAAACAAACTGAACATGACAGTGTTGAGGCTGCAATAAACATGTAGCTGATGTGGAGCAAAAGACGTAATTTGCACTTTCACAATGTTTAATTTGACGTCAGTGATTTCAAAGCAGTCTACACTGGTCCTGCGCTAAGCTTTTTCTCTTCCTCTTGAGGCAAACACACGAAGGAGGAGCACATCATTTTAACACTCTGCTCCCTGTGACTGGAGAGAGGAGTCCTTCTTGTGGAGGAAATAAAACTGATCTTCTTCCAAACAAATCAGTTTGAACTTTGAAAATGTGATTAATTGATTTAATAGATTTTTTTTGCCCAGCCCTAATTGGCTGTGTTCACACTTGTCCTGGTTTGGTCCTGGTTTGAGCTCATGCTGAGTAGACTTTGTTTAGTCATGGTCTTGTCCAGGTTTAGTCTGAAGTTTGATGTGTTGTGTGTGCAAGTATGACCAAGCCCATTGCGTCACTACTAAGATTTGTTTGTTCAGTACCCATCTATTGCTCAAACCTGGAGCTACATTCAACGGGAGCGTGTATGGAAGAGGAGAGGATGTTGGCAACATTCTTAAGAGATTCCTGACACACTCAGGCCTGAAGCTTAGTCTGTCAACAGATCACATTTACCACACACATTTAGCGTACCGGTACTGTACTTGAAGCTAACTGGAGCCACTTCTGACATATCTAAGTACAGTTTAAATACGCAATTTCTTAATGTGTTGACATAGATTATGTCTGTTTGTCTTATTGACATTGATTAGGCTTGAGGAGCTTATTCTTTTGGTTAAAATTAGAAACATTTAAATCAAAACTTTCTAAAATACTGGGAGATGTGTACAGTAATTATGTTTACTCCAGCCAGACTTCAGGTTTTAAGCAGGATTCTTTCCCAGAAGCAGTAAAGCGGGACAGACGTGTGGGAAACAGCTGTGTCACGTGTGTTAGAAATGCACGGAGCTTCATGTTCACTTACTAATGTCAAAGACCCAGAGGGGACATCTGAGGCTGGAGTACGCGCTGTCCAGCATGCCTCCGAACACGAACAGAAAGCCCTGAAATCAACACGGCTCATTAGGGGTGAAACGGTGCACTCAAATTATAATTCAGTTACATTTTTAAGCTCAATTCTGAAAGAAAAATGAAAAAAATAGTTGCAATTTTTTTATTATATTATTATATATTAGAGTGTGTATGGTTATTTATTGAATTATCAAACATGTAGAGTAATGAATGCTCAGGTTTGTACCTCATGGGCCACCATAGAATGTTCCTCGAGTGCTTCTGGTGCAGCTTCACTGGTGCAGTTCAGCTCGGTCCATTCATTACACACTGAAAATGAACACAGGTACCTCATGAGCTCCTGACAGGTCGCCCCCACTGCCTTTGAAGGATGTGTGAGAATGATCTGAGCCTACACCGACAAACCGCACAAGTTGGAAACACTTTTATTCTTGGTGACGACGTTTGGTGATATGCTTTTGTCTAATTTTAGTGTAACAACTAATGTAAATGTTGTTTCTCTGCTGTGGAGAGATCTAAATCTTTTATCTAGTCATTTATTTGGCAGCTTACCAGATACAAAAACACAGGTCTAGGTGGAAGAACAATGGACAACTTAACTCCTTAGAAACGTCTAAATCAAATAGTTGACCCTGGACCAGATAGAACATTTACACAAAAATATGCATCAGGTTAAGAGTCTGCCCCACTAACCACAGAGTTTTTGAACCTCACCTGACTGAACAATGTTTATCTCTTCTGTCCAAAAATATATTAAGATAAGAGATTTAACTAAGAAAAATGTATTAAAGAGAATCAAAGGCCCTTACCGACATTGTACCTCCAGAAGTCACGGTGGCAGGTGGAGTGGTGGCCCCCCCAGCACATACACATAGTGCTGGTGGCTGCAGCAGGCCAGTTTGAAGCGCTCACAGGGGGCCGGGCTGCTCTGAGGGAGCGCAGTCCACAGACAGGGGCCACTCTGACTCATGGGTCCTGCACCTGCCCACACACAACCAAGACTGTGAGGACCGCTGTCAAAAAGTGTGATATTGATTTATCTTATGTTTTAGTTTTTCCTCCTTAGCTATTAAAGATGTGCTATGTAACTTTTCGGAGATGTTATTGCTTCGCTTGTGTGGAGTGACCAAAAACAGTGTCACTCCAGCAGGTATCACAGGTGTGGGGTGCGACACAGGACTGCTCTGCACATTGATTTAACTCAACAGAAGACAGTGCTCCATTAACGTATAGCAACTCTGGTCTTTCCACCAACTTCCAGAGAGTTCTGCTATTTACCTGTGATTGAGGTGAGTGGCCCCTACCATTATATAGGAGGTGCACCACGACCCGCTGACAGCACCCCTGCCCTGTCACCTAACATCAAAATGCCGTTCTTTACCCAAATCCGTTCCGCTGCTCAATAAGAAACTACTGTATTCATAGAAATCTAGTCCGTATTTGTCCTCATACTTTGCCTGCCTTTGCTGCACTGAAGGTGAAAAATAACAACAGCTGAAATCCCTTTTAATACTGGATAACCATAAACTTTCCCTGACTTACTAATGAAGATTAGACACTGCATATTTGTCTTTGGCCCTGTTATTGTCTTTGTTTTTTAGCTTGAACCTCAAGCATTGTGCTAGTGCAACAATGTTTAGCTCTTCTTCTCAGAGTCAGAGGCATGGGGCTCTTTAAGGACCGAGCACATTACAGACATTATAGCTGTCCTAGATTTTTTTCTTTTCTTAGCCATAAAAATTATATTAAGGGAAGTATCAACATGTACTGCCCTTTTTCACACAACTACATCTATTTTACATATCCCTTCTTTTTTCCTTGGATGCATCAAATAACTGACTGGGCGAATCCCGGCGGCACCTGCGCTCTGATTGGTCATCTTCGAGGGACATTAAGGTAATGTGCTTACATTACCGTAATGACAGTAACACATTTAAAGAGCCCCATGCCTCTACTTTGAGATGCCGTTTGAATTTACATGAGAGCACAATTGGTTGTGGTGTTACGATAATGGAAAGTCTGCAACCGTGAGTCTATCGACGCCGATAGCATCCGCCACTATAGAGTTAAAATACACTTTTTAAGTCTGTGACACCCACCCCCACTGAGGATAGGATGTCACACACAGACCACTTCAGTACCAGGAATTCAAGACTGTGGACTGGGTAAAGGACTTGCTGGTAAAAGCTACTGGTCGAGCCACTCTCTCACCCTCCTGAACTTGTGACAGGACTGTGCCTAAATCCCCCACAAAGTGACAGTTGACAGGACATGGGCAGGTCTGCGTGTGCCAGTACCACTGGATTGCCCAAGGCCGTTTTAAGGTCCTCAAATGCACATTAGTGTTCCTCTGTCCAGTCAGCAGTTTACACTTTATGGAACTCAACTTTGCGATTGTTGTGCAACTTGGATTTCTTTTCTGCTTTGCACCAGCGAGGAGGTCAAAGAGCAGCCCGGCCATGGAGGAATAGTTTGAGATGAAGTTCTGGTAGTAACTGATCACACTGAGGAACGACTGGACCTGGGGCTGCAATGGAGTTTCACTATCTGGCTCCACAAGATCTGTAGTGCACATGTTGACAAATCTTCTGAGCAGCCAGCATTTCTTTGAGGCGTCCGGAGACACTTCCTTGGATGTAGCTAACACCAGATCATCAAGGTAACACAGCAGGGTCGCCAAATATGAATGTTGTCATTCACAGAAAGCTGGCTGGGCTTTTGCACCGACACTGGGGAAGCCTGTTGTACTCACAGAATACATTTCCTCCAAAGGAAGCAACGAAGTCAGCTTGGTGTGGCAAAGGATGGACAGCCTTCAGAGTTCACCTGTTGAGCCACCGTCTGTCCATGCAGACTCTTCTGAATATCACGGTGCTTTGGGACAGGACATTATTTAGAAGCTCCCTCAGACATCTTGTCAGCGAGCAGAAAAACCACAAAACAGAAGTTTGAGTTGTTTTGGGAAAGATGCTGCTCCTACTGTATTTACTGTATTTTTACTTGAGTTTGCACATGCTCAGTACAGCAGAATACCATCAGAATATCCCAGTGAGAGTATCCTGGTTTCTCATAACCAGAATACTGGCTTATCCACGATACTGAAATCAGGATCAGAGACTGTATACAGAAGTGGGAAAAAGGAAGTGTGACGTCACCGATAGCGTTCAGCTCCAGCCAAATGAATCTCATCAAGGCGAGAGCAGCTATGAGGTGAAGTTGAAGTCAAGTTCCATATTTGGAATTCTGACCATGAGTATCATAGCAACCAAAGAGCCAGCCCAGAGCGCGGCTGATGAAGAAAATGCCCGTCCCCCCCACACCGCTGGGTTTAACACAGAGTGGACGCGTAGCAACATTCTCGATGAAACTGTGTTGCTGTGACCTCGGGGAAAGACGGTGCCTGATTTGTCTGTTTTAAGTTCATATTTTGATTTACAAACACAATAATGAAATAAAAATATCTAAATCATGTAGAGTGAGTTAATACAAACATTTTGAGACCAAAATGACAAAAAATGAGCATGACAGCCGCAGTTATGGAGAGATTAGCGACAGTTTTTCTATGTAAAGTTAACTGGAGCCAGAGTTGATGGAGCTGGAAGCACGCCCATGCTCACTTCTATTTGGGACGTGACAGCTAGCAGGTTAGCTATGTCCATTTATAGTCTATGATTTGAATACTGCGAGAAAACACAAAAACCAGAATACTAAAAAAAAAAAAAAACAACGATCGTAACCGGGTACTCGAGAGCATGTATACACGCTTGGTAAGACTGACTCAAAAGTTATATAATGACAAACATTTTCCACTACACTACTGAAGTGCTCTGAGGATGGCGGTTTATGTTTCATCAGCTGACACCACCTGATATCCTCTGCTCCGTCCCACCTGCTGTGATGGGAATAATGACACTGCAGCACATGACTCATGGTGCTTCATTTGTTTAGGTTTACATTCAGGGTGTGACCGGCTGATACTCCGATGTGAGTTTATAGAAGGAAGTCCTGGTCTAAGAAAAAGTACAGAGGAGAATGGAGAACTCGAGAATGTGGACTTTGGCCTAACCTAAGAAAAGATTATTGTGGTATTGTTGTTTAAACTGGTATTATGTAAAAAGAAAAATATTATGAATGAGAATTGTACTTCAATTCTCAAATGCATTAAACTAAACAAAGTAAAGTTGGGTAACAAAACGCTTATGAATAAGCTAGAAAGAATGCATAATATGTTACATTATAAGTAAGATCATTTAATATTTATTGATAATTATTTTAAGGTACAGTATAGGCGGGTTGACACCTGCATGAGTCCATGTAAATCTAAAATTACAACTATATTTTGGAATATTATCCATGGAGATAGGCAAGTTTCATGTCATACTGTGGAATATTATAGTAGAACAACATTTCCATGGAAACAAGCAGCAGGATAAACCAGGTTTGTGGAGATGCAATCCTGCTCAGAGTACGGACACATGTTGTTTCTAATTTCTTCAGTGCAATCAACACACCCAAAATAACCTTTTGATTAAAGAAACTATTTAAATTCTGATTTTACTATTGAGGACACTGGTAGGAGCTACAAATCATGATGCTACGGTCACATGAGTACAACAGCGTGTGGTGTCTTGTATCTCGGGCCGACCACAATCACATGAACTCAGTGCTGTGCCCCCTCTGGTCTTATCAGCTCTGTCATTATCAGTTATTCTGGCACTGCACAATTCAGATGTTACAAAAAAAAAAAAGAGAAATTATCTTTTTAAGGAACAGAAAATGGCCAACATGACAACTCTTTTTAGTTAATCAGCTATTCTTCCAACAACTTATCAGTCTACAAAGGAATGAAATGCTAATGCAGGTGGAGACATCTTATTAGGCTCCGAGCTCTAAAATACACGTGTATCGAATCAGAGGGACACTACTGCATTGCCTACAAGAGCCACGCTTATGACATTGCAATTTGGGGCGGCTGTGACTTTTGCTAATCGATTAAGCTAGTGATTATTCCTTTGATTAATCGATGTTGTTTAGTTTGCAAAAGGCCTGTGAATATGAGATTTTCCTGAAATGTACTCAAATAAAGCTGAAGTAAAGCCTCTTGAGGACCCTGGTGCAACATACTTACAGACAAAAGAGTTCTTTCATCAGAAACACTACATTTACACATTTCCTGTGTCATTTGTATGTAATTCCTGATTTTTCATAAAACCTCTTCTCTCAGTTCAGTTTGGAGCCAAGGTATAAATAATTATTCATGAACTGGTTTACAACTGGTTTACAACTATTTCAATAAATGATTAGTTGTTATTGTAGTATTTTCACCAACCTGCTCAGGGACTATAGGTGGAACTCAGCGTCCATGCTATAAACAGGCACCAGCAACTCTCCTGCTATTAGACCAGTTAATACGAAGCAATAACGTGTCCTACCACAACTCTGCAGATGACGTTCAGATCTGTGTCTCACTGGCAGCAGGTGAATATGGACCAGTGGATTCACTCTGCCACTGCATCCAACAGATCAGTGTGTGGATGCAAAACAACTTTCTCCAGCTAAACTCAGACAAACTCGTCACCTCCAGTCTCTCTCTCTATAAAACCCTTCAAATAAGGCTAGAAATCTAGCTAATCTCAGACTTGAACTTTAACAGCCACATCAAATCAATCACATCTGCAGCCTTTTACTACATAAAAAACATTGCAAAAATCAAAGGAATACTGTCAAAACCAGACTTGGAGAGACTTATCCATGTATTTGTCTCCAGTAGGTTAGACTACTGTAACGGCCTGATGCAGTACATCCAGAACGTGCTGCTCGGGTCCTGACTAGAACCAGGAAGTACTTTCACACATGCATCCTGTGCTCAAGTCTCTGCACTGGCTCCTGTAGCTCAGAGAATAGACTTTAAAGCAGCTCTGCTTGTGAACAAGTCTCTCCATGGACCAGCACCAAAGTCCATCTCTGACATGTTAGTGCCACATGAACCATCTCACACTCTGAGGACTTCAGGGACCGGCCTCCTGCTGGTGCCCAGAGTCTAAACATGGGGAATCAGTTTCAGTTTTAGTTTTATGCAGCTCAAAATTGGAGCCGTTCTGAAGATGTGAGACAGGCCTCTACTTTGATAATGTTTAAATCCAGGCTCAAAACAGTTCTGTTTATCTGTGAATATGACTGAAAGGTTTTTATTCTGCTCTTTTCTCCTTTACTATTTTATAATTTTATGATGATTATTGTGTGTTGTGATTTTAATGTATTTCTTATTCTGTAAAGCACTTTGAATTACCTTGCGTACGGGATTGTGCTATACAAATAAACTTGCCTTGCCTCCTATGACTTGTCTTGGTTAATGTTTGGTCTTGTACAGTCCCTGTAATAAATAACAAAACTATACCACACCATACCATTAATTGATTAACTTGTTGCTACTACTATTAACTTCATATAATATTTTAATAATTTAATAAAAAGTGTTACAATCATTTCCTGTTACTAGATACCAAGTGTAAATATTAATAAAAAAAAAAAAATAAAATAAAATATGCAGACGCCCCGTTGAAAACAGTGAAAACACAAACAGGGGATGTAACTTTTCCCCAAAGCTCCAATCTTCAAATATATGTTCAAATCCATTCCTTTACCACGGTTAAAGGCACGATACTACAGGAAGACAAAACACGCCACAAACACACCAAATTCACGGATCAACGGTATACTTTGAGAGAAAAGCAAACGTCAAGTAGCGTAAAAAAACTTTTTGTCGACGTAAGCGGGTCTCGTGCACATCCTCTCGAGACGTGACCGGACCCGCGCGCCTCGGTCTGTACTTTACCGAACAACTAGCGTGTTAAATCACTTTTTCGTTTTGTTATAATATCGTAATAACGTTAACTTACGGGCAGCTGATGGCCGCTACTCCTTGTCTCGGCGTGTGTCTTGTCTCTATGAGAAAAAAAAAAAAAAAAAAAAAAAAAACTGTTTGTGAGGCGTTCAAGTGCTGTAGGTTGAGTTAGCATCGAGGGCGGTAGTAGGCTATTCATTTGAGACAACGTTTGCTAGGCTAAAATTTGCTAACGTCCAAATTGGATGTGTTGCGTGGTAATAAAGCTAGCATGAAAAAATGTAGCACACTTTACACCTGACATTACAAAGTTACAGGACTGTGAATATTGGTGTTTTTGATGTTGACTGCCTTTCCAGGTTTATTTAAATTGATTATTTTAACAAAGCTAGATTTTATGTTAAATTTTCAAGCTAGTTTTCCATACTGCAGCCTAATTTACCTTCATTCAAAAAGCAGATCTATTTTAGTACATTCACAGCTTATTGTTGAGTCACAGTAAATAATCTTCAGAGACATATATCTTGTAATTCACTGTTGCTGATATAGTTGTTGAACATGATCAACCCCTTTTACTATGGATTATGATTTTTCCTACAGGCTGTGAAAGCACCATTAGTCAAAGGAAGAGGGGGTGTTGTTGAAATGAAGCTGGAGGAAACTAATGAAGCTCTACCTCAGCACACTCCTTCAGTGAAACACACGGTTTGCAAACACTTTCTGTACTTCACAGACTATGAATTGTGTTTGGCACATGAAAAAAATAAAAGCGTAGTCTATACACAGTCATACGATTAGGTGAAATTACAGTCCAAGTCCGTTTTATTTGTGCGTTTGCCCCCTGTATTCAGTGATTCACACAAATAGGACCTTTCTGACGTGACTTTGGGTCTTAAACGGCTCATATTATGCTATTTCGCAAATCTGTTATAATAATGGTTCCTCATCCTCATATTTTGTTTCAGTCACACATTTTTAACGCACAAACCCTGCATATTTTAGTTTTTCTCTCAAACTGAAAACACTTTGTTCCACCTTGTGATGTCATGTGGTGATACAGGAAGTGCGCCACTGTGTTTTTAAACTCCATAGAGGATCATTTGAATCATTTGAGTCATTTCAGCCCTGGAATTTGCAATCTCTACTGAACTAAAGTTAGCTGTTAACTTGAAAACTACCACTTCGTGATGTCACAAGGTGGAACAGAGCATTTGGTGATGCAGACAGACTAATAATAAAGACTTACTCAAATATGTGTGAATGATGAGGCAGTTTTGCGTAATATAGGACCTCTAAGAAAAAAATGGCACATGAGCAGACCTACAAATGTTGGTTTTATTCCTCATTTTATCAGAGCAACCAAATTGTGAGTATTTACTTCAAAAAATATTACTATGAGACATTGTAGACAAAGCATGTACACACATCACAGAGTAGTACAGTGTGTAGGCTAATTTACATCCTTGCAGTTACTGTTATTGCACTATTGTCAATTGAAATAAAAAGTATAAAAAAAACTATAACTAAACTAATCGTATTAAACATTAAATTAAAAATAAATTAAAAACATTGAGATATGAACAGAGGCATTGGGCTTAAAGTAGCTGAAGTGCCTTGGTGAGGGAGGACACAGCAGTAGTTTGTAGTAGTAAAGATAGTAGTCAGAGCGTCAGACTTTGAATTATTTTGGCGTTTGGCGAATGGGACAAATAAAACCATACTACATAACATAATATATTAAAAAAAATGGTCACAATAATTTACAAAAACAGCATTATACAGCAAAGGGTTCCCACAAAAATGAACTTCAGTAATATCTCTCACTCTCTCACATATCTGTCACTCATTAATGCATTCTGAAGGTCTGAAAAATGATACAAAAAACTGCTAAGATTCCAGATGAAAATAAATACATAGCCACATGCAGAACAGAACCATACAATACAGATAAATATGACCACATCTTCTAAAGGAGTTAGTCTGGATTATTATATCAAGCGTCCAAGTTCACACCATGGAAGCAGATATTTAAAAACAGAATAAAAACAGGGGGGATGTATAATACGTTAATAATACATGTTCTTGAATTTCTAACAGATGAGCTGTACACCCCTGTGATCAGCAGAGGGCAGTGTGTGGCTTAGAGACACTATGACTTCCATGTTGGATGTGATCTCTCAGAACTGCGTGTTCTTATCATTGTCCTTACTCATCTCTGCACTGTTTTCATAGAGCTCAAGTCCACCGTTCTCCAAAGCCTTTATTTTTCCGGTGCCCGTCTCTCCTTCTTCCAGATAAGGAGCTCACTGGTCCTCAGACGCGTCGCCTTTGCATTTCCTTTTGTACAACTGGTAACCTGCAAAAGAACAGTTATTAAAGTACAATACAAAGCTCCACCATAATGAACATCTGATTTTAAAACTAGCCAATGTGCTGAGTCAAGAGGTTTATGTGCTTCTTGACCAGTATTTTTTAATTTATTATTGATAGATTTTTTGATCATAAAGATCAATGTAATCAATATTATTCTATCGTGGCAGGTCTACGTACATCCTACAATTAAGATGGCTGCTACAATCTGGAAGATGCTATAAATGAGAGGGAAGGAGAACATGATTTCCAGCTCCGCAGCAGAGAAGGACAGCTGGACTATGGTGCTGCACAGCTGGGCGTTCTGGAAGCCCGTCTCCAGTGCGATGGTACGACACTAGAGAAAGATGAGACGGGGAAGCAAGTGCGGAATTTTACAATCATGATTTTTGTCTAACATAATTAATGTAATGTCAAGTTCTAGGTCTCACCTGAACCAAGGCTGTCCAGTGAAGCGAGCAAGGAGGAAGCCCAACCCAGAGCCAATGAAAGGGTAGATGGTCCCAATGATCCAGAGAGCTGGGTCAATGTCCCATGACGACTGATATACAGGATCCCTCCCACCACGGCAATGACAACAATCAGACCAAATCCAGTTAGGGAGCCAATCTGAACATCAAAAAAACAAAAAAAACAAACACATTTATTTAGAGGCAAACTCAAAAGCTCTTTTCTCTCTCTCTCTCTCTCTCTCTCTCTCTCTCTATATATCTCTCTCTCTCTCTCTCTCTCTCTATATATATATATATATATATATATATATATATATATATGTATGTATGTATGTATGTATATATATGTATACACACACACACACAATTCTTACCTTGAGAATCTTTTTGGCTTGCTGTGGCCATCTGCGTTTGGTATACATCCCAAAGCCAATGGGCCAAGGAGAGCCACAAGAGTGATCCCTAAAGTACATGTTTGAAAAATTATGCTGCACAGTGGAAATGTCCAGAATTTAGGTGCAATTCTGCACTAACCAATACTGTCGTATGGGATCTGGATTGTGTCCGGGTGACACCCAGAGTGTCGTGTAGATCAGAAGACAGAGAGGCATCATACCCAGTGCCAAGATGGAGGAACAGGCTGTCATACTGATACTACAACAGAGAAACACATAGACTAACTTTCAAATATACTGGATAAAATGGTCATAAAATGAAACTCAAGTCAAGGTTCAAACTCGTGGTTCAAATTTGCTCACCTGACCTGAGGTCCATGTCTCCATCGAGGTAGTAGCAGATATGTTAGACCCTGATCCTCCAGGACAGCAGCCCATGATGATGATGACCACAGCCTGCACAGGCAGCACGTTGAAGGCCAGTGACAGGGCGAAGCCTGTGAACGGCATGATCCCAAACTGACACAGAAAACCAATGACAATGCCCCAGGGTCGGCGCAGGTGACCCAGGAGTTTTTCCCACTCCACAGTGCAGCCCATGGCGAACATGACAAAGGCCAACATGACAGTTAGCACTGTGCTAAGAACCAAGCTCAGAATGTTGTTAAAGTTACTGGGAGGAACCAGACAGTTGGTTCCTGAACACACTGCAGCATCTGCATCACACTGCATACGCTGTGCTACAGTCTCCACGAACAAGGCCATGGCTCCAGATTTTAATTCCAAAAGGTCGTCTTTGTGCTCCGGGGAAGGCTTGTGTGGAGTGTGGAGTTGTGGAGTGCGCTTACTCGATCCTTATGTAGGGTATGTTGAAAGAAAACTATGGGAGGGAAATAGTCCAGAAAAGAAACAATCAAAAAATAACCAATTCTTTATGAGTATTGTAAACTTGACTAAATGTGATTGCCCCACGTTCGGGCTTTTACGACTTGGAGAGTCTTTTAAAGTTTATTGGGAAACATTTCTCTTGCAGCAGCATCAGTCACAGTGAGAGAAGATGCTTGCACGAAATGGCCCTCCCCTTTTGTGCAGGTGCAGTATACTCTTACACCTGCCTTTTACTGCATTTTGAGCATTAAATCACTGAGGAGAATGTGATAAGAGTTTATTTCCTTGTGATCAAAAAGACCATGTATGAATGATCATAAACTTTCAGTGACTTAAATGATCATAAAAGCACCAAATAAAACACGTGGTGTATGTTTTTGAGCAGTGATTTAACATTTAAAACTCCTCCATAAAAAGCTTGACATTTTTACTTAAAAAATCGACCTGAGCTTTTCACTGCTACAATAATTGTGGCCATGAATTAGAATTTTGAACATACAAAATATGTTCAAGCAACTAAATGTTTCTGGGTTTTTTTTTTTGCTTGAAGTGCGCTGGGGTTTGGCTGATCAAGGTGCATGACGTAGCTTTTTCTGGTTGAGGGCCTCCTGTTTGTCTCCATGGAGATGGATGGAATGTGCCAAAACAGTAAGGAATAAAACATCTGTCTCCGTGAAAACTGGCAAGTGGCAGCACAAGACCAAGCTACACGTCAGATATGTGGAGAAAACCCCACTCACAGTGAGAATGTATGAAAGTATTTGTTTAGACACCTGCAATTGAAAGTAATGAAATATTGATAAAGTTTAATGGCATACTGTGGAACATTCCAGGCAAAGCAACAACGTCTCCATGGAGCCAAGAAGATAGAGGATCTGCCATCAGTTAAAAAAGTTACACAGTGCAATTTTTAAGTTAATATGCAAATACATGTTTTCAGTGAAACAGTATAATGAGACATGAGAAACATGATTTAACCTCCACTGAGACCCGAGCTCTTCCACGACGCGAGCTTTACTCATTTCTCTTTGTTATTTGGGCTAATCTGCTGAGTGTAAAAATACAAAAAATATCTTTTTACATTACGTAATTTCTGAGAAAAGTGATGTAAAATGAATGTCCTCATATGTGGACATTTTAATTATTTTGATAAAACATTTTAATAATGATTAGCAAAAACTATTTACAGTATTAAGTGCCTGAAACAGCAACGTTTGTCCTAAATGTAAAAACAAAATGAGAAACAACAATTTGTGCCTCTTGGAACAATGTGTCTCATGTGAAGAGCAGGAGACAGGAAGACATAAGCCTTTACAAAAAAAAAAAAAAATAATACTTAATATTCTAAACATTTTAAACTCTTGTGGCCTAGACAACCCAAAATGTGTTGATGCCAGGTCCTAGGAGGCAATAATGTTGTTGACTTTAACAAAATCAAAAATAGGCTCGTCATGAATATTTCACAATCTACATATGTTACATTTAGTGAAGGAACTGAGACAAAAAAAGAAGTGAGCCACAAAGATTAATATCCAACAGAGCCACATCATAAGAAACTGAGGGATAAAACTAAAACTAAAATATTTTTTTTAATGTAGGAAAGATTTAAAAGACGTATTTTGTTAATCGTTCAAGCCAATCACTACTTTGGTTGCAGATCATTTCTGATCTGATTGTGTTGAAGTCACGGGACAAAGTTAGAATGCTTTAGTTAGTACTGCATGTAGAAAAAAAAAAAAATTACTTACCACAAAAGTAATCTATACTATCCATAAATAATAAAACACAATTTTTAAAAAAATTACTCACAATTACACATGGGATTGTCTAACCTTTCAGAGGTCCTGCTTCAGAAATACGGGGCCTTGCTGCTGCATGGAAGCTTCTTAAGTAATTTTTTACTACAAGTTATTTATTTATTTTGTAGTTAAAAACATACCAGAAAAATGCATATCATGATGGTAGAAAAGAGATTAAATGGGATAAATCATTTATAATACACTATGGAGGTCTTGATTCTTAAAGGAAAAAGGAAGAAGTTTTAAATCCTACAACAGGAAATGTACCGTTTATGTGATTCATATTTAGTCATAACAAGGGTCAAAAAATGTACGAAAAATGCAAATACCAAAGGACACATATAACACAGTTTGGCCTTTTCATCCCTCCAAGTATCTTTCAAAACTTCTTCCGCAAAACTTCTTTAAAAGGAGTATGTTTGGATGGAGTTTAGCTGTGGTTATTCCAACATTCTCTTTCTCACTGTGGTATTTGTCTCATCTTAAACTTGACTTATTAACAAGACAAATAACAGAGTGTATTTGTCTTGGTAATAATTTACTCTTAGCTTTAAACATTGATCTGTGTCCGTTTTAAAACGCCATAAGATCGTCTAGTTTGAGAATGTTGAATGGAATAAGAATAGATGAGTCTGTACATTAAAAACTGGACATAATCACTTGTTTCTGTGCCATATGTAGTGTCCCAGGCCCAAGTCCTCAAACAGTGTGATAGGTGGCAGAATGGGGCATGGAACAGATTGTAATCTCATCGCACAATGTAAAGGAAGGACATATCTAATATATATATAAATATAGATATAATTTATATACTAAGTTATTATATATAAAAATAATATTTTTATTTTTTATTTTTTTTTTTTAAAAGAAAAAGCTTTTTGCAACATGACCATTTGCATGAAATACAATTTTATTTGAACATTTACACACAAAACATTATAAAAATGCATACGATTGCATATATTGCGATATTTAGCAATATATCTGAGAAAAAGTAGAAGCAGATGAGTACAGGAACCAACATCTTTAATTTACTGGAATGAGCAGTTATCCATAACCAATCATCTCAACATTCCAGTATAAGTTATGCGAGTGTCACTGTGCGGTACAACGTACAGGACAGGGGAGCTGGCTCCAGTTTATAAGTCGTTCACATTTGTCTCATTTCTGTGTCATTCAGGCGGCGTGACTAAACTCTGTGCCTAAGCTCCTGGTGTGAATGAAGTTTATGGTTATGATGAACATTGATCTGTCTTAGACTCACAAACCTGATGACTAGCCTGTGCTTCTTCCCCTGTTGAGTTGAGTCTGCACTAGTGTTTCAGACACACTCGTCAAATACTACGATACATTACAGCTAAAAGCAACAACCTGTATCAGAGCTTTCTTTCGTCTTTTCTTTTAGTACGAGCAAGAAGGAATATAAAGTGACAAAGAAGCTGGTCGCAGAGCGACTCGTGAACCTTTGACCACTCATTGTCATAAAAGCTTTATGAGATGGTGGTGGCTTCACTTACTCATTGTGATTCCTACATGTAATTCTATGGCACATTTTGCAAACCACGCAAGTTGGGGTTTCATCAATAATCAATAATGAATACATTATACTCACATTCTAGCCCAGTAAATGTTTAGTTTGCTCTAACATTGTTCAGTATAGTCAGTCCAAAATTCAGTAGAACTGTTACTGGATGGTGACTCCATTTCTTTTTAACTGAAGGCAAGCTGTGTTTTATCTATTTTATGGGTTATTATCTTGTTGGGGGACAATAAAAGACAATAAAGAAATCATGTCATAATAGAATTATAAAGAATATCCCATTTTCCAATTATAGAACAGAATAATAAGAATGTAATAATGAGATCTTTTATGGAACACTTAA
>JAIEZT010000732.1:0-33589 GCA_019594935.1 Periophthalmus modestus | reverse complement strand
TCCTGAATTAGACACGTTTAGTCTGTTAACCCTGGTTTAGTCTCGGTAGACCTTGTGTAGTTCTGGGTTTGTCTAGTTTAGAGCTGGTGGGTTCGGGCTGGTGTAGTCCTGGGTTCAACCTGGGTTAGTCTCATGGTTTAGATATGTATAGATCTGAGTTAGTCTGGTTGGAGTTTCCTGGGCCCAACTGGATAGACCTGGTTTAGAGCAGCTTGTTGAGAGTGTTCTCCTTAGTTTTTACAAACATTATTAAAAACTTAGTTCTTTCAATCCACTGTTTCTGACTACATCATTGTTCTCTGACTTGCACCTGCATTGTTGGACCAACATTTAAAACAAAGCAGTGCTTGTATTTTAAACCTTCTCCTATCCACCCTCTGTTCTGGTTAATCATCCGCTAACAAGCCCATTTCTAACCCTGGGTCTGGACCAAAGCTTACACTTATAGAGTAACTTATTTTTCATGATTGTCCATTAGAGGTTCCCTCGCTGGGTCCCAGCTGTTCATATTGCTCAAAAAAGAAAGACCTCCATACCAGCTGCGAGCGCACCTTTTAGACAACGAGTGTCATACGTTTACGACAGACGAGGCATTTCACTAAAACATAATTAACATGGGGTTGTATTTAAGATTTTACTTTTTTATTGTGAAGTTTATGATTTTTACTCTCCTGGTGTGGACATGGGTTAGCAAATGTCAAATACCCAGAGAGGTCCCATAGATTGTATATATAAATGGGACATAGCTAACCTGCTAGCCACTGGTGTTCCAGACAGGAAAGTGATCATGGCATGCTGCTTGTCCGGCTCCATCAGCTCTGGTTCCAGTTCACTTTACATTGAAAATTTGTCACCCTTCTCTCTGCAGCTGGCGAGGCTGTTTACCTCAAACAGCCTCGCTCCAGATTGTGCTCTTGGGTTACTCTGATTTTCACTCATGGTCGGGATTCCAAATGATGGAAACTCGGGCTCCAAATGCACCTCTATAACCACTACAGCCTCGACGAGCTTCATTCGACTGGACCCGAACACTGTGGCGTCACACTCACTTAGCCCACTTCGTTTATACAGACTATGGTCAGTTCCATAGCTGTTACCTAGCAACAATGATGTTAACAAGGAACAAAACTTGTCTGCATTACACAATAGATATGACGAGACTAATAAAAATTAATGACAACACCATTATTTTGTTAAAGCAGTGTTTAAACAGCCAGAAAAAAAAAAATAGATGGAATTTTCGATTGTGATGACATAGGTAAATGCAGGGGAGTCAACGGGGGGGACAAAGGGGTTTATTGTCCCGGACCCGCAGGGGGACTTAGGGGCCAGAATTGGGCCTTTTTACTTTTCATCGACATGAGAGGAGGGGCTATAATGAGATTCTCGGGGTGTCCGAGGCCCCCAAATTTCTGTTGCTGAGCTTGGTTTAGAGGGATTCTGTGGACGTATATCTCGGAACTTGTTGTTGCACTTTTCTTAAAAAAAATTTCTACACAAAGCCATTTAACTGATGGGAAATTCTGATAATAGTTTAAGCCCAAACTTAGCCATAATTAGAAAAATAGAAAAACTGTCATATGCATTTTAGATTAGCAAGTACCCAAAAATAGGCTAACATTTTTTTTTATTCCCATGCAATTATTAAATTAACACATTCGGGGCACATGGTGGGTTGGAGAGCATATTTGATTAGCTTGTGTAGTTTTTTCGTTTCCTAGCGACAATTTCAACACAATTTGAATTTTATGTAGAGTACACTCAAGTCATTTCTTCCATTTTGCTACAGGTAATTTGGACTCTTCAAATGAAATGAAAATGAAAATATCAGTGAAAGATGGAAAATTCTATGCTTTTTGTTATTTCTGCGAATCAAATTTTTGCTTTCCATTATTGTTAAGTACAAAAATGAGCCCCCCTGAATGTTTTTGAATGCATTTTTTGGAAAGTAAAAAAAAAACAAAAAAAACAATGCAAAAAATAAATAAATGATGTGACAGCTCCTATTGGGGGCATCACCATCTTGGACGATAGTTACAAAGACCTTTACATCCAATTTAAGAAGGGACTGCATTACTGTCAAAATACAACGAGAAACTGCGTCCGTGTGTTACTTCTTTCAATTTGTGTCATCTTGAACTTCAGACTGGGCCTGATAGACAAAGAAAAATCAGCGTTATTGAGACACCATTAGAAATTTTTTGAATGAACCTTTTCTTCCAAGAGGGGTTCTGTTTACTTCTATGTGGTTATTCAGGCTGCGAACAGCGTCAACATATTTAAATAGCCATGTTAACCTTTTGTTGTTCCTTGGAAAATCCTATAGTCGAAACCACAACTGTTCATCCGTATCGAGTCTCCCCCGCTTTGCTACCCGTGTTAAGATGACTCCCCCTTCAGGCGCCATCACAACACAATCAGCATGCCTCCTGCTAATGAACCGATTGCTCATCGATCAGGTTTGTGAAGTTTGGTCGTATACAGTTTTGTATTTGTGTGTTATGTATATTTTATAGAGAATTGTTTTCCCCTTCTTCATTTCCCTGCTTTAAGTTGTATTTAGAGTGATTCATTACACTCCTGCCATTCAAGATGTCATTGCTTCCTATCACCCCAACAGTACGCAGAGTAAAACACTTTACTCAAAACATGCAATGAATCACTTCTAAATACACAAAGGACTGGGCTAAATGAGAAAGGAACCATTATTCATGGTTAAAAGCTCTCAAACAGTCATTTTGCACAATGTGTCCTCGTTAAAGGATTATCTAGATGGACAACATCCAGCAACATTTTTATTTGATACCTTTTTTTACAGTTGATTCTTAGCAATTCGATTTCATGAAAAAAAAATCAATGATTGTCCTAAAGAAGGAGCTTGACTCCCTGAACATCACATTGTACGTTGCTATTAAAATAATAAAAAACGGGGAGCTCCAAAGAACTGCAGTCAAGATCTTTTCTTCCTTTTTCTAACAATTGTTTGTCTTTTTGGACTGCAGCACACTGTCATAAACTTTTATTCGATGTGCATATCTCATCTTCTCACCAGTACTCTGACAAAAATCCGCAACCATCGCAAGTCATTTTGTTACCTAGTTTCAATCTTCTGCTTTGGACTTTTGTGACTCGAACTTTGTTATTTTTTGTGTTTGTGTCTGCTGTTAAGTGGATCAGTATTTTACTTTTTTGGACATTTTGACATTGTTATACTGGGTCTATAACAATGAAAGAAACAAGTCCACTGAACTCCTGCATTAGACAAACGTGGGTTGCCCAGTGGGATCTGATATCGGCGTACCAGATCACAACAAAAGAGTTGTGTACCTCCACCGTATGTTATAACTGCACATCACGAATAGTCGATTTTTGTTTCATTTGTACCAACATGGATTATATAACAACGGTACCAATTTTCCTGTTTGTATCACTGATTATGAAAATACAATTGGAGAACGAAGTAAGTATAACATCACGTGGCGGAGTGAAAATAATGGGAGTTGATCAGCGTCTTGAAAATACAGCCATTAAAGTATTGCCCACACATGCACAACTAGCTCCAAATACCACTTCAATACGATAAGATGAGAGCATACTAGGATTTACGTATTATGTCTGCTTTAAAGAGGTTTATGACCATTTTGTAATTTAAGGTTTCTTTGCTAACTTTATATACAGCTATTTCGACTTTCAACCTTCCATTTCTTTTGCCCCCCTGTTTTTTCACTGTGTTCCTTTCACTTGCTGTCTAATATACCCCCTGTGTGTCCCAGAGAACCATCCCTTCAATTGCATCAAACCTGCTAATTCCAATATAACTAGCATCTTGCCGCTAACCTACGTCTTTAATATTTCCCAGTTGGCGGAAAAAAGCTGTCGAAATTCATTAGCCCTAGCTTGCGCAACCTTACCACGTCCGGGGATAGGCTACCTGGTGTAGACTGTCAGAAAACAAACGTCAACCCAACCCCAACCCAATCCTGATCTTAATGCATTCAGACAAGGACCCTAGCCTCAAGTAGCCAAATCAATGAAGCGGAGAGCAAGGTCAAAGGCGTAGACAGCTACTTACCGAGCGAGGGGGGGGGGGGGGGTGGAAAGAGAGAATGAGGAGGGGGAGAGGGAGGGAGGACGAGGGATCCAAGCACTCCACGTGTCTCCACGGGGTCATTCAGAACAATGGGAGGAGGTCAGAGAGGTGGAGAGGTGGCTGGACAAACAAAAAGGGTCAGGACGGATGGTGCTTGCATAATGCGAGGAGTGAAGTGCAGTTTTAAAAGATGAAGAATAGTGAATAGGGGTTGTGTTTTTATGTAGCAATGGGTACCTGAAGGTTTTTTATCAAGGGACTATTACTTACCCAGTGTCTTGAGCAAGAGAGACAGCGGCAATAATGGCGTTTTCAGATTAGACTAGAATAGGTGATGATATCATATACTCTCAGATGGGCCAAGAGACACTTTTTCCTATTGATAACATACTGGGCTGAGTTCAGACTTGGGAGAGTTTTAGGATATTAATATTGAGAGACATTTTTATATTTATTATTATATGTGTATTAGGTGTATTTTATTATTATTATTATTATTATTATTATTTTATATTATTATTATTATATTAATTTTATTATTTATTTACTTCTTCTTTTTTTAATAAAACTAAACAAAATTGAAAAATTGTAATTAATCACTATTAGGGATTTTTTGGTCTTGCCCAACCCTATGTGTGTGATTAAAACCACAGTATGCAAGTTTTTGCACACAGCATGGCATAAAATTAATATATCTCCATGGATAATGTTCCTATATATGGGATGAGCTTTCTACTTCCGTGGAATCATTGCAGGGGACTTTCGACCTCCAGACAGTTACATGCTGTACCTTTTAAATGAGGTGACTATGACTCTGTATTGATCATGTTCATATTTACCTCAAAAATTTAGAGACATTTATTCTATGTTTTTTATTTATTTTTTAATCATCACCCCAAACCTCCATCCATTTTTTTTTTTTCAACTTATCCGAGGGTTGGGACGCGGGTGCAGAAGTCTAAAACGGGACTCCCAGACTCCCCCACCCCAGACACTTCCCCGAGCTCCTCCAACATGGTGATTGACAAAAAATTATCTCCACTACACTGCAATGCCCTGATGACCTGCATCTAGCTTTACCTTTCCATACAGTCTGGATACTTCTACCCCGTCATTTCGTCGCATCTGTAATAAAAGTCAGGTCAATAAAAGCAAAACATTTTTACTGTATATAGAGCTGATATATATGCAGCAGCCAAGAGCATTGTAAAAATGATATATGGAACGTTTAATAGGCTTACGCAGGTGACAGAATATTTAGGTCATGACTTTAGCAGCGCCTAGCTTGTTGCGTATTAGCTTGGGTTGCACTGAAAGGTAATGGGGCTTTCAAAAACCTGGCACTAGTTCAATTTCTTGTGCCCATAAAAAGATGAGGAGAAATAGGAGATAGTAGAGACTAGTGTTGTCACGACACTAAAAATTCAAACTAAGGAATAGACTCGATACTCAACACCGATTCTGATACTATAGTCATAATAAAAACGCTCTTTATTTAGACGATAGAATGTTATTTTCAACATTAAACAACAGCAGCACTATTCACTATGTGTCGTATACTTTGTTCTGATACAACTATGAGACCATTCTAAAGCTATTTAGGAAAGGTTCATTTCTGTCTTCTGAATGTGACTTCTTTAGCATCCATACCTGCTCAAATGAATATCTAGTTTCGATGCTAGTTTAAGCATTGATTAGCATGTGAGATTTGTCTGTGTAATCCCTCAGTCATCCAGGTCTGATCCATCGCAAAAGACAAAATTAAATCTGTCAACTGCAGAAAAAAACGTTGTAGGAGTGAAGACGTTTCAACTGCTCATCCAAGCCGCTTCTTCAGTTCTGGTCAAATCACTGGTGACACACTGCCTTCATATCTGTCTGAAGCGAGGGGGCTAACTACACTGAAACTGTAAACATCTATTGTCTCCAGTTTCGGCTTAAGTCTTTAAGGACTGAGCACACTATAGACCAGTACAGCTCACCTAGACTTTTATTCTTTTTTAATCCATAAAAAATCATATTAAAGGAAATATCAGAATATACTGCATGTTTTCACACAACTACCTGTATTTTACATATCCGTTCGTATTTTTTCTTTGACGCATTGAATAAGCGACTGGGAAAATCCCCACCTGCGCTCTCATTGGTCATCTTTGAGGGACAGCAGAGGCAGATTACCGTAATGACAGTAAAAATATCTCCTTGGTCAGAGGCCCATGCCTCTGCTTTGAGATGCCGTTTGAATTTACATGAAGCACAACAGGTTGCGGAGGTACGGTAATAGAAAGTCCACAACTGCGAGTCGGTGACAATAGCATCCACCTTTAAAGGGTTAAACGCTGGGTCATAAAGGTTGAATAGGGTTATCAATCTTTAATGACCCTGCTTATATTGGAGACAATAGCTCTTCTAGACAAGAAACTGAAGAAGCGTCTTGGTGGATGAGCAGCGAAATGTCTTCATTCCTACAACGTTTTGTCCAGCTGACAGAATTAATTTTGTCTTTTGATATTTTTGACAGCCCTAGTAGAGACAGTACATACAAGTCTCAGTTAGCAATGAAGGTTGAACCATGTATGCAAAACTATTTTCTTCGATTAGTGTGTTTTAGTTACCATGGTGACTTGATAGAACTTTTCCAGATGCACTGCATTATTTTGAGAGATACTTAGTCAAATAACTCAAGCTGTAAAGTGCATAGGTTTTTCATGTTTGTCTAATTAGCACTAATGAAGATTTAACATAATTTTACATCAGTCAGCAGTGACAGAAATACAGGAAGTAGCACTGAGTTCTAAAAATTGATGCCTCTACTTGTGTCAACCCAGAAAATTCTATCCAAAATGCTGGAAACAGTTTAAGGAACACATTTTTCTGACAGATTAAACACTGATTTAACAAAATAAAGGTGTTACCATTTATTTTATTGTCAAATCAAAACTGTTGTGTAAGGAAATTACTTCTACTTAAGGTAAATGGTTACGTTTCTATGTAGCGCTTTTGCCATCAAGGAACCAAGTCAACCATTCACACACCACTGTACGCAGGGGACACTGGGGGTGAGATGAGTTAAGAGTCTTGCCCAAGGACACAACAACAGCATTTGTCTGTGAGAGCTGGAATCGCACCGCCAACCTGTGAGTCAGTGGATCTGCCAACGACGTTTATGTCAAGAGAGCGGGATCGAACGTCAACCTTCAGAACAGCGGACAAAAACGCTCAACCAACAGCGCTACTGTCGCTACCTATGTCATATCCACTGCCCCACGTCTAACGCAAAAAAGTAAAATATAACCTTAACCCTAACCAAAAAACAAAACCAAGAAAAAGACAAGAAAACAGACAAGAAAGACTAAATATGATGTTTGTTTTTTTTACAACCATCTGTTTTAGTGAAACTTTTTTTTTTTGTTAACATCTATTTTTTATTTGGATCGTGTGACTTTCATTTTATCCATGCCGTCACTCGTCAGTTAGGATATGGAATCTGGTGATGGGAAGCCTCACAAAGGAACGCTGGAACATCTCATCACTCCTGCTTTCACTACAACACTAGAACCATTGTGAGCCGCGACAAAGGATTGAAAAGGAACGCACGGAGCGGCTTTGAAAGCATCATATCAGTGGCAGCGCTATAAGACGCCGAGCTATTCTGCGAGTTTACACTCCTCCAGTCACTCATGCAAATTGCCAATCACGCGCGTTTAATAACATACACAAGACCCGAGCGCCGAAAGCTATATCATATACTTTCAAATGGAAGCCCTTTGTGAGGCGTTTACGTGCAGGCAATTTGAAGGAAAAATGGATTTTCTCGGGAACGCGCTTTGATGCCAGGCGTGTTATTGTCGAAGGTTACAAAAGATGTTTATTCCAATCCACAGAGTCAATTTTGACAAGTGTGAATGGGAGAGAGCGTATAGATTCTAGGTTGTCTCGCGCAGCTCGGCCTGGCTGAGATCAAAGAGCCAGAAGACACTCGGGTAAACAAGACCTGAAAAAGCTCAGGGCAGTTTTTGGTAGTACAGGTTTAGCTAGCGGCAGTGCAATTTTAATTTGAAAGTCAACAAATAAGAAAGAGAATGAAAACCCAACGTATTCTTCGTTCAGGTTTGGAGTCAGAACAATAGAACAATAGGTAATATATATATATGAGTTTGGGATTTGGGATCTAAATAAATGCTAGCGTAGTTAGCAATGCCATTACAAAATATTAAAACATTATTTTAAACGGTACACCCAGTGGTGTTTGTGTTTTTTTCTAATGGAGGTTAACCACCTACTTGTCTCCATGGAGGTGTTTATTGCTTTGCCTGTTATATTTCCGTAGTACGGCCATTAAAGCATCTCGATCCCCAATGGAGACAAGTTCACCGTTCTACAGGTTGTGGAGAGATATTCGTCCCTTCACTGTCTTCTGTAAGCCGCTGGATTATTATTGGTGGCAACTGTAAATTTACCTGGAATAATCCATTTGTTTTAGGTGAAAGGTCCAATGATCGTTCTGTACCACACCAAGTATCTGCTAATTTACCCGTCATCCTATCAAAGTTTTCCACAGTTTATACACAAGAATCGAATTATTGTCTTATGCATATCTAACACTTTTCTGTTTATAATAGTTTGAAAGTTCTGTGGCTATGGTAACTGCTAAATTTATCGTTTCCAAATACATAAAATCAAAATAGTCCGAGTTTTGGGGATACTGCCTATAGCAAAAAGTTTTGGCATTAACTTAAACATAAAACATAAACTCTCCATTCATGGTCTGCAATTGTAAAATATGCTATAAAATAATGCTTGGAAAATAAATTTACTAAGGTTAAGTTTATAATAAACTACTCCAATTTGTCTTAATAAAATGCCTGTCTTAATAGTGGATAATAGTTTAATAATGTAAAAATGAATGTTTCACGCTGTGGTAATGAAGTTGTTACCTAAACAACTTAATAGTTATCTTTCTAAAACTAACCCTTAGGAGTTATTATGCTTGTGTCCTGCTATATAAATTATACTATTTGACCCTGTGGATCATTATGTTATAATTTGCACATTTTAAATCATCATATTCATCTAAAATGACTTGATAAAGAATCAGTTTGCAGACTTCCCTGTGAGAAAATGCGATGCCAAATGGGAGCAGACGTCTTAACAAGAGCAGAGCAGCTGTCAGCGCCGCTGATGGATCGCTGCAGATCACACTAGTGAGTAGCAGATTTTGCTGTTTTTTTTCCATTCATTTGAACCAAAATGATGACGCAACGCTGCCGAATCCTACACGTATCATGGAGTAAGAAAACTGCAGCAGAACAAGGTAAATACAGAGCAGTGGGCATGTGCCAGCGGTTGGTGGAAAACAGGGATTAATTGGTAATATGGCGTCTTGAGAATAATTGATTAAAGATGCTCAAACATGCTCCAAAATACAACTATGAGAGAGCAAATGAGAAGGGGAAACAAACTAACAACACGGGTGAAAAGCTCTGAAAAAAAGTCGATTTTGCAGAATAGGTCGACTTTAATTAAGGGGCACAGTATGCAACATTCAAAAAGTGGCATGTGAACTGCATGATTCCCATAGGAAATATAAAGTTACAAAAACACCACACTGTGGACGATTATAAGTAGGAACAACATTCCAGAGAAACAAGCAGGAGGAGGCCCTCCTTCAGGCCAAAAGGGGTCAGGTGTGGAGATGCAAAACCTGCTCAGAGTAAAGACATGTTTTAGTGCAAAAATAATTGTATTATTTTATCAATTTTTTTGGCTCAAAAGTGATATACTGGACCTGAATATTATAGGGTTTAACAATATAAAAGGATATATGTCTGTATTAATAGTAATTAAGGTGTTATTTATTTATAGCAGAGCCAGACACATGTAATAAATAATATAACTTTTTACTTAACTTTTGTTTTATATTTAGTGGTGGTCCCGTGCTCTGCAACAATTGTACTACAGTCAGTTGAAATTGTGATCTGTGTAAGTTTTTGTGTCCAAACTCAGTACCCTACCCATCATTTCCATATCACTCAATTGTGTTTGTGTTTGGCCTCTTTCTGACACTGCCGGCCTGTGTACACATCTACACCATGAAAAATGAATCAACCCAGCTCCCGAAGACAAATTAGTTTTTAACGGTGCAAAACTAGAGCTGAAACTACTCCCCCCGGCTACCCCCGTCTGATATTAATATGCATGCCTTTTCCACAAACCCAACCAGAGTAAGCAGTCTATTGTCGAGCCCCTCACTTGTGTTTATTGGGACTTGTGTGAGTTGATAAAAAAGCAAAACCGTATATGGGGCTTTTGGCAATCCAGAAGGGAGGACAAATGAACCAGATAAAGATGAGAAATGATAAACAACGCGCCAGGCGCAGAGAGGATGACCGTGGGAATGGCATCTGAGACTATTTGAATAGCGTTTAATAAATAAACTTTGTGAACTGCTGCACCTGGCCAAGTCTCCAGCTAGCGTCGAAAGCTAGCTAGTCTATTTGGTGGATTGACTCGCATTCAGTACATTCCGCTATTTGTGGTCTTTGGTTATGCTGCGGGTGAGACACAATTGGCGGCTATGGGAGGTAGGGAAGAGAGGGAGGTGAAAAAGCATAGAAAAAGAAAGAATAAGGAGTTAAACATGAGGATGGAGGATAGGTCGGAAGTTCTATGGTGGAATTTGCTGTTTGACTGTGAGATCGCAGACTTTTGGACCTGGTTATGGTTAATATCTCTGTAATTACTGGGAATATCCACAATGAAACAAAAGCGTGGCACAAAGTTCACCGTCTTCTTCGGCAGCACATAAAATAAAATGATCTTTTCTCATAACAGCTTCAGAAAGTGGTTTTTGGCCATTATTCAATCTCAAATACATGATTGATGTCAGCTGAAAAGAGTTTGACCATAAGATTAATATGGCAAGTTTGTGGAGCCAAAACCTGTCAATTTTAATTTCCTAAAGAAAGTCCCAATAAATAACGAATATGGTTCAAACATTTGTGGATTTCTATTTCTGGTTTCAAAACAGTGAATTTCCCATAGAGTTATGTAAGATCTGGGTCCTTCATCTGAGATTACAGGAGGTGGGCCAGTACATGAGTTACATTTACTTGGTATTTTATTAAACCAAATGCCATTTTTGTGTCTATCCTTGAAAAATGCCAGATTTTTGTGCTTTAACCCTTAATGCTTTGTCCTTCATATTAGATCCGTTTAGATCACTGGGCAATTCCTGTTTAATACTCTACTTGAGTAATTTCTTGGACTTACATAATATTATTTTCAAGGTAATGGTTACTCTTACTTAAGCACACACAAGTTTTTGGCTACTCCACCCACCTCCTGTGAGATTATGACATCACTCTGGGGGTTTCTGCTGGTATACCTCTGGCAAAATGATCAGCAGCTGTTACAATGCACACATTTGGCAAACAATGCCTGATAAAGTTTTAATAGTCTGAAAAAAAAAAAAAGAGTCATCAACAAAAAGGTGCTGACATGTAACAAACTGAAAAAATGCCAGCTACCTTGTAACCGTACATGTTATTTGAGAGAAACTTGCTCAACAGTACCAAATCAGCTCATTATGGTCAAATGTGTTAGCAATTAAAACTCAGGTTAAAGTCTAACTGAGTAACAGAGTGTCAGACAGATCAGTATGCCTCAAACGTTAGGCATCACACCTAGTTAGAATACTGATGACGTCAAGCTACAAAGTATGAATGTGGGAGGTAGGGATGGTAGCCGAGACCGTATTGTAGGTAAAAAAAAGGTCAAGAAAAAGAAAGAGATAGAAAGGCCAGGGCTAATTGAAAGATCACATTCGAACTGAATTTATAGCAGCGTCTGGTGGGAAACAGAATCAGGCTGGAGGGTAGAGTAAATGTTGCAGATAAAGAGAGTCGTGCCAGAAGCATGGCATTGCACAGACTAAATGAGGTTTTGGCTGTGGCTGACCATCTAAAGTATTTCTACCAGCGTGGAGAGGTACAAGAGTGTGGGGCTGGGTTTCTCTTACAAGGACTCTGCTGTAGACCTGGCAAATATAGGAGTTGCAGTGTGCAACTAGTAGTTTGGGGCCTCTTGGCAGATCTGGCTACTAATTGAAATCATGACTATTTCAAATCAATTACTTCAATACTGTCGAAAAATGTAGATGAATTTACTAGCACATAAGTAGCTAAAAAGTCTCAGAATATGACTCCATGGCTTTTTTGTTGTTTTTTTGGGGGGTGTTTTTGTCTTCTCAACATACACTGCTGGCCAAAAAAAAAAATAATAATAAATCGCCATGTGGATTTAACTAAGCAAATATGTGCAGGCCTCCTCCAGTTGGTTCAGGTCTAGTCAGCCAACAAGTCTGTGCTCAAAGAATGAGCGTCAGTGACTACCGAATATACTGAATGACAGGTTATCCCTCACTGGATTTGTTTCTTTCCCTCCCTGATGGCACGAGCATATCCAAGATGGACAATGCCAGGATTCATCAGGGCTCAAATGTGACAAGAGTTGTTCAGGAACATGAGACATCATTTTCACACATGGTTTGGCCTCCACAGAGTCCAGACCTTAACCCATTGAGAATCTTTGGATGTGCTGGAGAAGCTTTGTGCCAGTGTCAGACTCGACCATCATCAATGCAAGATCTTTGGTGGAAAATTTAATGCAACACTGGACGCGAAATAAATCTAGGTGGACATTGCGACCACATTTTATCAGAAACAATGCTACAGTGACTGTGTGAGTAAATCAAAGTAAAGGCTGCGTCCAACAAACTATTAGATCGTGACCTTTTTTTTCCCCCCGCCAAAATAGGCATTAATATAGCCATATAGTTGATATCACTAATATAGCACAGAGTTGACTGGGACATTGTAAATTGCAAAGGACCGTTTGATTCCAAAGCCATTTTTCTCCCACTAAGGACATAAGGACCCTGCTTAAAGTAGCAACCTTCAGAAACCAAAAATAGGGAAATTGACCTCTCGCATTTGACCCATAACGCGGTGATGGGATGCTTTCGGCAACCTGTCAGAAGCAGTGGACGCTTGTGTGTCTGGTTGTTGTGTTATCATTCACCAAAACATGCATTAATAGGTCAATCTGCCAGCTAGGTAGGTCGTGACCAAGACTAGTGTTCACGTCTCGAGAGGGCTTCCATGTTTGACTGGTTTTCCCCAGCGGCATTGAAGGATTTGGGTCAAATAACAGAGAAACTTCCCAGCCCGGAACAATTAAAGTCTAAATGGCCTCTAAATCAACATTAAATCGTACACATTCACAATATATATTACATTCACAATTGCCGGTGGTGGGTCTGCCCAAGAACACGAGTGGCACTTAAAAATATTTTGAGCATTCTGGTAATTGGAAACAACTGATTCACTACATGAAATACAAGCATTATTTCTAACACAGGGGGCGTCAGATCATTTTCACAGAGGGGGCCTCCTCAGGCAAAATGGTTCCTTTTTAAAGGGCCAATTTTAAAATGTAAGACATTAGAGTACAAATTGTAATATAATGGAAAAAATAAGAATGTAAAAGAAACCACAATTCTGTATATATTATTAAGAAGTTACTACTATTGATATGAAAATTTACTAGATATGAAAAAAACTGTTGTGTAACTGGTATCTCTTGCTAAAATGATATTGTATGAGATACTTTTAATTTACATTGTTGGGGCAATAAAATGCCATTGTGGGCACATTGGCCCGTGGGCATGGGTTGACACATGGTTCTAAAACATTTTTTTCAGAAGGAAATGGACCTGATATGTTTTGCCAAAAAGCACAATTATGTATATAGTGGCCAGGGAATAGAACACCAACATTCGCTTTCTCTGTCGATAGTAGAACTATTTCAACACAGCTTGATCCTTCTTGAGTCCCCTCTCAAACAATTGCTAGGCAGCGGTAATTAAGGCCCAAGCCCTCCGATATGGGTTACCATTATCTTTGAAACATATCGCGCCATCCCCCGCCTTCTTTTAGGCATAGTAACAGTGTTCTGCTAGAATCTGTTGGTCTCAACTGATCTTCATGTTGACTTCTACATTATTTATCACTGCTCGCGCCCTCACCAATTCTTCAATTTCCGACTCCTGCGAACCCAGGCTACAAATTACGCAAAAAAAAAAAAAAAAAAAAAAAAAAAAAAAAATTCAAAATTTTCATTCTAACCCCCACACCATTTCTAATACCAAAGGGTTTTTTGACTTGCTGACGACGCCGATTCCTTCATAATTACATTCTCTCATTACAGTTTATAATTGACGGAACCAAGGGTAAGAGCAGGGCCAATCTTCAATACTTGCCATTGGTTGCCAGATTGACGCATAGCGCTTCTAAAAAATCCCCAAATTGCCAACGCGTTCCCCCCCACTTCCCCCACTTGTTAAAACCATAACGTATTAGCGACCGTGTGCTGATTGGACTAAATATGCTCAAGCAACACGTGTAGCTTTCAAGTATACGCGATCGTTATAGATCACTGCGCGTTTGTTGAGCCCGGGTTATGCAATCGAGACATAAAGGAGGGACTGAGTTATTGGTTAATGTGGTATGCAGATGCATGAAATACGGTCGTTATAATCCAAAGTTGTTTGAATATGCATGGGTAGATAGAAAGATATGGTTTTGCGCTTTTTAAGGGAGGCTGAAGCTGGTAATTGTTATAATTATCTTAAACCATGATTGTGCTCTTGCTATACGATTGACAGGGCTGGTATGAAAGTAGATTGTCCAGTGGGTTATTTTATATATTATTTTAGGAAAGAACAGATGTTTTGTGGGGTGAATGCTGAGATTCTTTTCAGTCTAGGTGTTACTACACTTAGAGATACAAAAAAACCCGCTTTTTTTTTTTTTTTTTTACCCTTTGGGTATCAAATTCGATGCTGATTCAGACATAATTTGCTGGATAGGGTATTCATGGGAAAAAAGGTAGTTTGCCTCTTTGATGAATGTGGGGATGTCTCTGCCTCAAGTGGAGGAGTTCAGTATTCAGCGTATTTCACGAGTGAGGGGAGGGATGGAGGTGAGATTGAACAGGGGATCGGTGCAGAGTCTGCGTGATGCCGGTCGCGGATCGGACAGTTGAAATGGCTTGGGAGGGTTTCCTCTAAGGGTGGCTGGGAGCACCCTTAGAGGCTAGCCGCGGAGGAGACTCAGTCACATGGGAGGAGACACCGGGTAGAGGACGATGCCGCTGTTAACAGGTCCCTATATTACGCAAAATGTACTCTTTTGAGATTGTAGCCATGCTGTAATGCTGGTATCTCAAAAAAACAAATCGTAGTTGTGTTTGTTGCATTCAAACTGTTGAGTAACCCATTATTATTAGTGGATGTTATTAGCTTAATGTTCCATGTCTTGAGTAATGACGTGGTAGTTTCAAGTTCCCAAACCGGCTTTTACATTTGTTCAGTAGAGATCGCGTAATTTCAGGGCTGAAATGTCTAAATGATGTCTAATTAAGGTATGTGGGAGTTTAAAAACATGGTGGAGAATTTCCTGTCTGGCCACATGACATCAAAGGTGGAACCGAGGCAATAGTGTAGGGTTCTCTATTAAAGTTGTGAATGAAATTCAAAGCACAGCTCTGTGTGTTTTTGGATGGGAACTACTCAATAACATACAACCAGAAAAATAGTCTTTTTTTTTGAAAAACTCGACAGTGCCTTGGTGGGTGTCTTGTTGTCAGACACAGACGGTTTTGCATTCACATCTACGCTAAGCATAAATATTGGATTAAAAATAAAAAAATCCAGCGGGGCAATCTAAAGCGAGTCCCGTCTTTATAGAGAAAGAGGAGAAGAAAAGAGGAATAGATGGGGGATGGTTGCTGGTTAATCCTCTTTGTGTTATGTTCACATTATAGCTTGGCAGGTGTTTGGCAGACGCGGCTTCCCGTGGACTTGAAGCGGGAATTGCTTCATGTGCGGGGATAAGGTAGATGCTCGGGTTTGTTGGCAATAAAAAAATGTTCCAAATAAAAGTGCCACAACAGATGACAGGACCAGACCACATAGCTTCACCTCATACCCAATCCCAGAGCGCACGGTCAGCGGTCGCCATATTGAAGTAGTCATTAATAACTGTATGTTGATGGGGTTTAGTGAATTGTGTGGGTGAAAAAAGAAAAATAAGAACTACACAATACATAGTTGCCGTGTAATTTCAACCATATTTAGTACGAAGCTATTTATAGATGATGGGAAGGTATGAGTTCAAACCAGTGCTCACGCGAGGTGTTGTGTGTCCCCCCTAAGCAGATATTTCACCAATATTCCAATCGCAATAGTTCCCTAGCGGTGTTAGAACAGGGCATCCCCCAGCACAAATATGATTGTAAAAAAGAGTTTTGCTTTGATTTAAATTGCACTTAGAGCATATGGACAAGTAAACACAGCGATTATTCAAAGAGTGCTCGGAGCCGGCAACGGCTTATACCGTCCAGTTTAATACTTGCATTTATAAAAAAAAAAATTGAAGGAAAGCAATGCAGCTTGAAGGCCCCTCTGATTGCAGTTTACCTCCACTCTTGGGCCAGGACAATGTTATCACCTCGGTAGTATGCATGTAGGTAGGTGTGAGAGTCTTGGTAGTCGGAATGGCCCGAGGGTGCGTTAGCCGCCGACTCGCCTTTCCCTAGTCTACCGCGACAGAACAGCTGAAAGCACAGACCATCTCAGAGGTTAAGGCATTTTTATGGACATAAGCGGAGAAAAGTACATAGGACCATCTTTACATTTTAACTGAAGTGTAGTCACCCACATATTTACGATTACATGACGAGAATTTACCATAAAAGTGACATTTACAAGCTATGATTACTTTTACCTGACGACCATCAACATTCATCTGGAGTTACTGTTCTGTCTGAAGCGGTTACTCAGTTAGACTTAATTGGAGCTTTATTTTAACACAAGCTGACCAGAAGAAACGGACTTCGCTGGAACACAAGAGGTGCGTTGAGTGGTGCGTTACCCAAGTCTCTCACACATACAAATTACCAATCACAAGCTAGCCAGCATAGCCAACAGTTTGTCCAGGGGCCATCACCTTTTTTTGTGTGAAAATCAAAACACTAACCAAGCGATGCAACAGAATATTGATCACAGGCTAAGAAAATGTGTGTGTTGTGTAACCCATGGTAACTGTGCACATTCTGGCATAGACATGCGCTGTGATAGTAGTCACTCGTTTGACCAGTTTCTTTGTGTTAAAAGGCAAACTGACTCCAACCAATTTCACACAGTTCCTATTGAGACCAGGAACAAATAGCGACTCTCACATAGATCATGAGGTGTGGTCGTCTGGCTCGGGTAGGGTGGGTACGAACACTAGCGCACCATCCCAGGGTCAGGTGACCAAAGGTGGACAGTTTTTGGAGTACCCGTTCAAATAGGTCTGGGCTTATATCCATTGTATAAAAGAGTACCTAACTGGTGGATCTATTTAGAACCTTGTCTACAAGTGGGGTTAATTTGATCTGTCCCAGCCCCCCTAATACGACTGATTGTGCTGCCAAACTTACCTGAATGAGCTTGGTTGGCAACCTACTTGACACGCAGTATAAAAACGCAATTGGCTGCAATTCCAATTTATATTATTAGTTTTCAATCAAAAAACAATCTTGTTGGACGGAGCTTCGTTAAAATCAATCTAATAACAACTTATTGTCAGCAACAGCCCCCCCCCCCCCTCCTCCACTCCTTCCCCCCGCTAAGACACATCATCCTCTGCCAGGGTTGTCAGTTAAAAAAACGCACACAACCAATATTCGCAATTGCCGTTGCACTTGTAGTTAAGTTTCGTTTGCTTTCGAAAATTACTAGTATATTGGTGGGTTTGTAGTCATGAGTTCTGCTAAATGGGTGTCTAAGGCGTTGGGCATCTGCTGTACATACACTAAACCATCTTATTTAGTGTCTCTCTAGACCCGGAGGTCTTTTGCTCATAGTTTACTAGGTGAGTTACTCATCTGACCCGGTTACAGTCCCCAGATGTGTATATGTTTTATATGAGCCTTTGCCTGGTCGCCTTTGCACTTGTGTCTATTTGTTACACTTGTGCGAGTTTGGTCAATATGTACGATGCACCCGCCCGACACTGCAATCTGTTCTGTGTGCGTGGTTGTTTATGCTGGGCACTGTCGACTGCATACGGGAATGCATTGGGTGATAAATAGCGTTGTAATAAACTGAAAGTCTAATATGTAGCTCTTGTTTGGCCAATGTTATTGCTTTCTTCTGTGGCTTGCATGTCCTGTCAAATTTTATATACTGCGGTTCTACTGGGCCCTTGCATCTTCTGCCGTCCCATTTTCCTTCCTCATTGTAACCCTAATTTGATTGCACTCAATCCTTGAACGGAGCCAGACGCTGCCTCACAAACAGTCACCTAACACGTGCTCGCTAAAAGCCACCCAGTCCCTGCAAGTAATGTAACGATGACATTTCTTCTACCTCACCAATTCCGCTCGCATTAGCCCCTCCCAATACACCATCACCCGGATCGTTGTTGGTTCCGGGTCCCCCCTGGTCGCATACATGTTCTGACCCTTCACGACAATTGAATACTGCACCCTTGGATTTCCACTCCTTCGACAATCCAGGAGATCTGTACCACAGCCCTGATGACACCCCCCATTACCCCCCACCGTCAGGTCAGAATCGAATGTCGCCTAGTTTTTCATGGTCCCGTATATCATTGGCGACATGGATGGTTAGAAAGTAACCCCCGGTCCCCGAGAGTTCCGTTTTACCAGCTTTTACTACGCGAGTTGTCCCCGGCGCAGTAAGCTAAGACGGCAAAATAACCCTATGAGAGCCTGATTAAAGCATATGAGCATTCTTGGGCTTTCATTCCCTGTTAATACATGCTTTGGTCTCCCTGAATACAGTCTTTGTCTTTCTACGTAAAACCACATATCAGCAGCCACAACCGCCCATCAACATACCAACAATAAACATAATTAAACCCTCTAGGCCGAACGTGCCCATCGCCTATGTCAATAGACCGCCATACAACTCCATGTTTTGTTTTGACATCCATTTGGCTCATCGGTTAGGACGAAATTTTCTGAGCAGGTTTATATCCGGATTTCTGGGCTATTAAAACAACTAAACTCGCTCCCACACCCAATCAGACATTTCAGGAATAGAGCTGTAATAATTGCGCAGGGCTTTATCCCACATGTTAGACTGGATGACCTTGATAGTTTTAGGGCTTTTTTGAGAGAGTTTATTAACTGTACAGATCACAGAGGGCCAAAAAGTAAAAACTGATTTGAATCTGCGCCTCTCAAACATAAAGTTCATTGGTAAATTTTGTTCATAAAACATCTGGTTTTTCAAAGAATGGCTTTATCATTGAGTGATTTGGCGACAGGTACGCTGCTACTAAGTGTCACAGAAGTGGGCAGGCGCTACCCTTAGAATACAATTTTCCTTATAATTTTTATTACTATACCCCTATATTTATCCCCTAGCACTATATTTATATATATAATATATTTTATTAGTTGCGTAAGGTTTCTGGTGTGGATTTTAAGCATCTACCCCTACTATTATATACCGAATCTCGACCGGGCCACACCAATATTTATATCGAGGGTTTTCTCCAAACTTTGTAATCGGACCCCCCCCCACCGGTTGCGGTTATCAAGGTGAGGTTGTGTGCTATCACCAACTACTTGATAATACTTCTTGCACGAAACCACAGTAGTCAGACACACTTTGCCGAGGTTTTTGGTCACAGGAAGTGCTATCTATACATAGTATGTATAAAGTTGCCAAACAGTAACTTTAAGGAACAGTAGATATGATCTATTAAAACACCATATCAAAGTTTTGCTGTAATCGCACCCATTATGTTATATAAAACGTTAGATTTTGTGTTTAGTCACTTACAAAATTGCCCAGAATGTCAGAAGATTTTACCTGTTGAGGCAATAATCTGGGCAAAATGCACAATGGAGCAGTTTGAGAGTTCTCAGAGAAGACGAACCTGTAAATAATAGAGTAAGACCAACAAGTTGTGCCATCAGAGCACGCACTACTCCAGGTTGTTTTTGAAGAGAGTACACCAGTATATATGGTAAAAGCTCACCCAAAAGGCAATTTTGCATGTGCTTTTTGACTTTTTTTTTTGTTCTACCGGATCATACAAGAGACATGCCCCAGGTGCGGAAGTAAACAAAAGACAGAAAATAAAATACATTAGCATGGTTGACTAGTTAGCAAAGGTTAGGGTTTTTTTTTTTTTGTTTTTGTGTTCTTTTATGATGGTGTTTAGGTTCTATACTGATTTTGTTTAAGGGTAATGGGTGGTTGGAGGCTACAGAGGCGCTAGCTAAGTTTGGAGAGCGATCACTCAGAAGGTGTCTCGTTTTAGACCTTTTTTTTTTTTTTTGGTGGACATTAACCGGCAACATGCTTTATCGAGCGAGACGAAGGTGTGTGAGACTGAAGAGGGGAGGGAGAGGGAGAGGGAAAGATGGAGAGATAGAGAGAAACGGAGGGGGAGAGAGGATGGACCGATGAGAGAAATGGCGCTAACTATGATCCACACTACAAACCAATTATTGTGAATGTTTTTATTGCAGCTATGATCGTAGTATCACTAATTCAACACTTTTTTTTCATGTACTGGTATATGGCAGCCGCGACAGGGTTCTAAAAAACCACCAGGGTTTCATTTCATGATGTATAAACCAAGACGTGACTGCTTTTTTTTGCATAATGGGAAGCATAGCACCAAATTGGCTTTCTCTGCAATGTTCCTTACCATGCGCAAGAGTTTAAAGGTATGCATTTTTCACACTGTTTTCCCCCAAACTATAAGAAGCCAGCACACAGGCACCCACGAATATAGAAGTTTGGGCATGTCGTGAAACTGGTTTGGCACCAAATACACCCCCAGTTACCGTTTAAACAATGATCAAATCTTAGCCTAGTCCTGTCGTCGTATTGCACTTTGTATAGTGTTCTCTTGCCTTTGATTGCTGGGCTTTTTGATGCTGGACATTCACCGCAGTCTATAGGCCCCGACTATTGAATAAGATGGAGGCCCACGCTTTTTTAAACGGAATGTCCATGGCCCCGTTTGTGTCTTTCTTCTGCCTGCACTGCAGACTTGACCTGCACTTTGAGTGAAGCGGTCTAGCTGTTCATAGACCATTATTAGGTTCCGCATGATGAATTACCTCTAGGCCAGGGCTGTCCAAACTACGCTGGCACCGGGGACCAAATGCCTCGACAATTTTGCTCGGCGTCAGTGCAGCCCCCCTCCTAAACTGGCCAATGATCAGGAAGTATTTACTACAATTGAAGAAATCATACCGCTTGTCACCTGATAAAACATGCATTGGACACAGACCTAAAACTAATCTTCCAAGTTTGTTAAAGGTACAACGGTTCTATCAAACCTGTGTTAATCCACCATTTGACTACCTGTAGCAGCCACTGGTTTTGCTGGTTTGCGGACACCCTTGTCTAGGCGATCTTTTGGAGACCAATCACTTGACCACACTTTAGTAACATTCCAAGAGCCTCCGTAGAAAATCAGCCACATATAGCATGTGCTCGTAGTCATTAATGTAACGATTAGCATCACAATCGCTATTAGAGGCTACGACCAGGGATCGTAAATTTTCTTCATTCTAACAATCATGTAGCAGCAGAACAGCGGGCCACCACAGCAGTCTTGACAGTGGAAATCATTACCACATGGCAGACGGACGTTAGCTACTTGGCTTTTTATTAATCTTGTTTGCCATAAGTACGCATTTAATCATCATAAGTCAAGTATCTTATTTGCTGTCTTGCTGTCTAAAACGTCACAAAATGGTGTTTTATATTACCCGTTCTTTTAAAATGAATGTGACTCGCTCGCAGCAACCCCCCCAATTTATAGCAGTACCAGGCTGTGTTCTAAAACTTCTGCAATGGCCTGTGTAAAATGAGTTGGTACATTACTATTTGGCTTCTGTCCGCTATACATACACAACTATATAATATTATAGTAAAACAAGGCATTTCAATTTTTACTCTGGTGAGACTTTAGGAATAGATCAACAAGATTCAGATCCGTGAAAGAACTGGAAATCAAATACAAGTTTTGAAGCTGGACGAGTAAAACTCTTGCTTTAACAGTAACCTCCGTGCGGCTACACCGCCACCCCCACCAACCTACTCCAAGCATCCATTGTTTCAACGAAACTAAAGCAGCCATTTTAGCACCGCCAACAACCCACCCTCCCACAGGACTTCGCACCCCCACACGTTAAAACAAGAACTACTACTGAGACATAAGAACCCTTAATAAACAGCCATTTGAAGTTGTTTTTTGCCTACCATCATACCTTTCCCGTATGTCATGTTCTGGAGTGGGCCAGGACATGATTCTACATAAACAGAGAGTTAAAACCATACTTCGGAACCATTCTTCATGACATAGGATAGTTTTATTTCCACACTGTGAGGATTATCGCCCAAAGGAATCGCCAGAACAGTTCCCTCTAATGGAAACAAGCAGGAGGCAGCCGCCTCAAATAAAGTCAGGTTTTGTGGAAATGCAAAGCCCGTTTCACGGCTAGGAGGAGTGCAATAAGTAACAAATTCAAAATGAAAAACACAAAACCACAAAACAAACTCATAAACCTTGTAACTGTTCATCTAATTTGTTTGGCTAACATGTTTACATACTATGGCTTAACGTAGTCGTCTCTAGAGTACACAAATCCAACGACCTGTTTTCGAAACACCATTTCTGTAGTTAATTATATTTTTAAATCCTATACCTATGAGTTTTGCAAGACCTGGAATGATGCTGACCACACCTCTCACCAGGTAACTCCTAAAGACAAAGAAGGAGAGTGGGCAGTTCTGACAATATCTACATACAACACACCACCATAGCTACACAGAGGAGCGACTATTTCATTACAACCTCTCAAAAATCCGGACAACTCCCAGGCTCTCCAAGTATTGCCGCAACTCCAACGTTGCATTTCACATCAGTGTGTATTTCCCCACCACCGCTGCGGGGTCCGGACACGCTATACTATTAATCCCTGCAGCGGAAGTTAGTGAACTTTTTTTCTTGTAAGTGGGCTGCGTGCCAATACTTTAGCCATAGCGCTTCTTAACGTCTTCATCTTTTTGCTTATTTCTACTTGATTGTGGCTCCTTCCTACTCATCGTCAGTATGCTTGTAATGTTGTCTCCACATGAAAATTTGGTTTTAGTGCGCCCCTGGTTCGACTGTACGAGTTTGCATCGTAGAGCACGATCTGTGCGAGGAGCAAAAACGTACAAGACAGGGCAGCCGAAATGATGTATGACCTGCAAGTGGCTTGTAACTCGATTTTTTCATGACATCCCCCTTGTATATTCTGACGCCAAAAAAATTTGTCCCAGTAACAAATATAATCAGAGGTGGGTTTTCAGTGTACATTTCTCTTGAGGGTACTTGACAAGTTGTACTTTTCTTGACTAACATTTTTTTGAAGTAACAGTACTCTTACTTGAGTAAAAGTTTGTTTCCCCTCTTCTGAGCAGATGTACAGTCTACGACGTGACAAAAGGCTTTATGTTGGCCAGATCTAAATGATTTGACACATAGTTGTAGTTTCTTGTTCCTGGTTGAAGGTACCGTAGATTTTGTTCTTCACATCCCCTACAGTAACTTCCGAACTCTGAAATCAGATGTTACGTCCCAACCAGTTACTCTTACGTCTTATAGACGTTTTCCCAAATCCTTTTTTGTTATATTTACTTGAGTAATGTTCTTGGACCACCACTTTGTATTTTTACTTGAGTAATATTATTTTGAATCAATCATTATCTACTTACTGTTTAGTTTACCAATTACAACATTCATTTTACCATACCAATAGCACAATATTATTGTAATATCACTTCTCTTTGAGGTTAAAAATAGATCCACGTGTTTCCCAGTGTGTCATCAAATTATACAAGCTTTTTAAGTTAGTATCAGTAAGTTTGTACGTTACACTTACTAGTGTTAGTGGTGGATACTGGTGTTAGCAACAGCATGGTGGCCAAAAGTTGTTCCTTTGCAGGTTGAGAGACGCACTTATAACGTCCTCGCAGTGATTATTAGATAGCGTGCTGAATGCATTAAAATAAGTGAGGAATAACCTGTTGGACCATCTGCAAACTGTTTGTGTTTTACAATTCGTGTGTTTTCAACAGTTTTAAGACAGGTAAAAGACCCTGGAACAGGGAGAGGGCGCGCCTTTAAAACTGGTCATGTCAGGCTGTAATGAGCAGAAAGCTAGCGGCTAGCTTTATGTCGCGGCCTTTGACTCGAAAGGTCGGGACATGGCTCATGGGAAATAAACACAATGCCTACTTGCCAATAAGGGATTGTATGATTAGTTTGTGGTTATTGGCAGGTCGTATAGTACATTTATTGTGTGTGTAAACTCAATCTCATTATACTGTTACCTACTTTAATTCAAAGCGTTTTCAAAACATTTTTTTGTGCACAAGGGTATCCTCAGCATAAGACTAATTCACTTTTTGAGCTTTTCTATAATGTTATAACACGTTTTCTCCGCCCCCCCCTCATAAATAAATAAATACATAGAAATCCTAAAGATGTTCAAGATGGCACCCTGCATCTTTGAGTAGTCCTGTGATCTCTCCTGGGTCATATTAGCGAACACCACCGTACACTTATCCGTACTATTTCTGTCCAGTGCTGGCTTTGCCCATTAGCGTTAAATGAGTAAAATGGATACACTGCAGCTTCACAAACCTGGTGTGAAGTGCTGTAGTTTCATTAGCAGAACGACACGCTCAATGGTAATGAGGGATGCTCTCTGAAGGGGCGAAGTGACTTATCATGGCGGGGAAAATGTATGGGTGTAGGACTCATTTTCAAATCAATAAAGGTAACACGGGCGAATCTAAATATCTGTACGGTGAAGCAGTTGATACACCAAGTGTACCAACCCCCCTTTAAAGTAGGTCTTACTCCCTTGAATCATTCTAAAAACAACTATTTGTTCTTATGAATTAAGTCTTTGTTCAGGGGTGTTTATGGCTGGTTACTCGGTGCAGTCAATACAACATCCTGAGTCATAGCACCAACATAGCAGTCTAAGTCAAGTCCAATGTACTTATGCTTGAGTTCACGGCCTTGCTATCCCCACCCCTGGTTCGTCTTTTCTTTGATTTTTATTTCCGACTTTTATTTTTTGAAGCACATATATGCAGTTAATATTATTGTGTAAACTTGTCTTCATAAAGTACTGGTAAGGATGGACATGTTCCAGTTCTTTTGTAAATTTAACACATGATGTTGTCAGTCCCTTCTGTTTTTTTTCCCCTCAAATGAGCCATATTTTCTCTGTTAAAGACAGACCAATGGTGTCCTGATTGGTGCTACGACCGGTCCTAAAGCCCATCTTGAACTCTTTCTGCGATACATGGCAGTGCCAGACTCCATCTTCATAAAGTTTTGGAGATTTACCACAAAACACACCATATGCGCTTAAGTCTCAACTACATGCAGTACAGGATTTTTCATCGGACAAACTACACATTACCTGACCGCCTGCCCCTTTTCCCCCTCTCCCCTTGCGTGTAGGTCCCGAGGTCAGTCCCCAGGTGCATTTTCGCTCTGAGCCCGCTCGCTCGTGTCAGTATCTACGTCCTCGGGCGCCCCGCGACGCTCTCTCAGTGACCCGCCCCCCAGCCCTGCCCCCTCCCCTGGGCCTGCTCCCTCCCCCTCGCCCCTCGCTACCCCTGTTCCCTGCTTTTCGCTCCCGGCCTCCTGTTGGCTTCTCTGATCTGCCAGCGATCCCGATTTCAGTCCCGCGAAAGCCCTTGAAACTGTGGTGGTTATACGCTGCGCGGCCCCGACGCGCGCCGCCTCTCGCGCGCGGCCCCTGCAGGTTGGTTGGGGGTGTTTGTGTTTGGCGCCACTCCTGTGGAACGTGTGTGGTCCTTTGCTTTCCGTTGCCAGGGTCCACCCTTGACTCGGATTTTCTGTCTTTACTCAGTTTGATTGTTTTTGGTTGTTTTTTATTTTGTTACCTGTTTTTTGGCTGGCCTCGGTTCGGTCTTAACTGTGTTTGTGTTGTCCTCCCTAGTATACCTGTCTGATCCGTGTGTCCTATTGCTGTGTACTCAGTCTCCCCTCCCACAGCCAATCTACCAACTCTGCCGCTGCTCTCCCGGCAGTCTAGTCTCCACACCCTGAGCTCTTTGTTCCGCTTACTCCGCCTCCTGCGGCCTCTGTAATCGCTCCCCTGCCTCAGTTGTCTTCCTTTTGTCTACCATTTGCCCTATTTCCTTTCCCCTCCCCGGTTCGCTCTCTCTTTGGTCTTCCTGTTTGTCTGCCTTTTCCTGCTTTGGTCTTTTATGCGCTGTGCCCTTTCCCGCCCTGTGCTTTTCCGGTGGTCTCGTTCGCCGGTTGCTGCGGTTGTCGCGTGCCCAGTGTGTGGGGGGCGGGGCGTTTTCCCCGCTTGTCGTTGGTTTTGGTTGTTGTTTGGCCTTGGTCTCCGACTTTCGCTTTCCCTCTCAGGCGACCCTGGGTATTTACCAGCCGCGGTGTGCGCTCGGACACTCCGCTCCCCCGTCCGCGACGTTCTGTCTATTGCACGCCTGTTCGCCTCCTTCCGCTGCTTCGCTACCGGTCTTCCCAGTCGTACGAAGCTCCGCCCCCGGCCTTACTTCCTAACGCGCACACCCCTCTCCCCCAACACTACACCCCCCTCCCCTCCCTCCATCCATTACTGGTTTGTTCTTTTCTCTTGCTCGTCCCCACCCCCCGCAGTGTGTTTTGCCTGTCTGGTTTGCTAATGTACGGGGCCGCGTGGTTTTAGAGAGACCTCTTTGAGCGACATTTTTGTTTTTGCTTTGTTTGGTCCCGAGTTCCGCGTCTGTTGGGGGGCTATCAGCTGCTACTCGTCCCTCTCGCTGCTCCGTCTGCTTTTCCTCCTCGTCTCTTGTGTCTGTCTTTCGCCTCCTCCCGGGTTCCTTTTTTTTTTTTGGCTGTTGTTTGTTTTTTCCTGCTTCGGGCTTTGGCCCTGCTGCCTTCCCCCTGCCACTTTGGCAGTCAGGTTTTAGCGGAGCTCTTTTTCGGTTATTTGGCCTTGTCTTTTCAGTTCCTTTTGCTTACATCTTTTTTCTTTCGGATGGCAGTTTTTGTTGAAACTCTCTTCATTCCCTCAGATTTGCTTTGCTTTGCTCTCCTTTGTGCGTTCTCACGCGCCCACCAGTGCTGCCTTCTTACTGCGGCGTCCGTGCGCCTAGGCCTTTTGGTTTTGTTTTTTCCATTTCCTGCCTACATAGGCTACTCATCCTCTACGCTACACCGTACTGCTTCTCTGTTTTGTTTTTGTCTACCTTCGGTCCACAGCTCTCACAGATAGATTTCTTATCCGGTGGCGACAAGACTTTGCCCACCTCTTATCCCCCATCTTTTCACTATGTCACTCACTAACCCGACCCACTCAACTGAGAGTCTCCAGGATCTGCGTTCCTTTTACCCCCTTATTCTTTGCTTATAGCACACTTCCCACCCACACTACCACTGTTCCAAACCATTTTCAGCCATTTACCAACAGGACCCCGACCGTAAAAACGTGGTTGGGTGTCCACATTGCCCATTGCCCTCGGACCATACCCTCCTCACCCCTTACAGACTACGAGCCCAATCCACCTCCCGAGTTGTATTTTGCGATCAGAGCGCCACCCACACGACCGACCTTAAACAGGACCTTAAATGAGCAACCCGGCCATACCCACAACAACCGTTAAATAGACAGTCTAATTTTTGTCCTGTTTGACCTAATACTGAACCACGAATGACAAAGCCCGCTATGAGTGTAACCCGGCCCTGTTCTTTGAAAAGGTAGAACTAATTCACTATAGGACTGAGAGGTGAGTGAGGAGATGCACTGAGAGTGAGAGGCGACTTCGCAGAATGTACAGAGCCCTCCAGACCGCGAGAAGTACCACCAAAGACTCTCTCTCCAAGTCTATGGGTTTTTGGGAGATCCACTCACCAGTCTCATATGGATTCTGGTGACGAGGTGCTTGAGATATCAAGAGCTCTTGAGGTCAAAAAGAGTTCTGTGTGTGCTGTCTCCAATGAATTCTAGAGCATTGTATTGTCCTGGTAAATCTCTAAGGTTAGTTATGAATGCTGGAGAGCACAAAGGCTAAAGGAAGAATAACCCTTAGGCCACTGCAAACTGTTTCAAAATGAAAAGTACTTCGTTTTTACAATTTTTAAGACAGTAAAAAATACCACCTAACAGTGCCGGCCGCTAGGATATAACATTACATTTAGAAGCTCTTGTTATTATAGCCCAAGGCCAGTAAAACATTTGACACTCTTCAGAATGGGTTAGGGATCGAGTAGGGTTATTTTTTTATGGGGGGGGGGGACCAAAAAAAATATGGTAATCCGATGGAGGACAGACATGGCTTGTAAAACTACCAAAGTAATAGCGACTGTAGCTGTAGTATAAGTCATCTGCACATGTATAATGAGACACTTGAAAGGATTAGCTCACATGATTGATGAGAAAACCATTTTAATCCAATTCACTGACGTAGCTGTATTTTAAATACTGACCATGACGTGATTTGAACACGAACCTTCTGATCTGAGTCAGACGCGCTACGTTGCGCCACAGAGTTCTCCCCACTGGAAGTTTAATCCACAGTGGTAGACGGGGTGGGGGGGGGGGGGGTGTGGCCCTGAACAATGGGTGATTCACAGTTCCCACGGTTATGTTTGAAGCGGGTGCGAAGGGTTAGTCAGACACATAACAGATTTTTTGTTATAAAGGGTGGCAATATTGGATGCGATGTCTGGGGCCTGGAATATTTCAGGCATATTCACAGTAAATGCTAAAACGACCAATGTGGAGTCTGGGTAAGGTCTATAGGACTTTAACAACCGGAGGAGCCCTTACTGTCACTGTAATCAAGGGTTTGGCTATTCAGAAGAGGAGGTTCTACTGTCTCATTTGTGTCGTTTGTATCACGCTGGTATAAACTGGGACAAACCTGGACTAGACCAAGATGCAACGGTGAGACACTGCAGGGGGATAAGACAAAATCTTAAATTTAGAGATGCCAGTTTCAACTTCTTCTGTGGTTTACCACATTTATAAGAAAAAAAATGATTACAAGTTTTTCCGAGGTAATGTTTTCATCTAAAACTCTGTATCGGGAAGGAGGTTTTGCTGCATTAGTTATCATATAGAAAAACATATACAGAGAGATTTTGGATATCTTATTATATTTGACTAAACTAAATCTACTGAAAAATGGCTAAAAATTCAAATTTCCGCTCATTTTTGGAGGTTAACTTCGATAAATCAGCTTGTTGTTTCCACATTAAAAGCTGTGGCCAAAAGAACAAAATGAACAACTCTGAAAATGAAAATGAAAAAAAAAAAGTGTTAATAGGTTAATCCTTACACTTAAGTCGCAGTTCATTTTGAAGTGATGATACTCTACTTGGTACATTTGGTTAGCTATTCCAACTCCGGATATTACCAGCCCTTTATATAAAAAAAAAAAAAAAAACTTAAAAAATTGACAATTTATACTGACATCAATTCCAGCCTGATCTAACATCCGCTCCTTAATGATACCTGTGCACGCCCCTCCTCCTTGTCTCCATCGTGACACCCACTTCTATCTTATCTACGCCTGCGTCTTGTTTGCCCCCCCCCATGAAAACTTAGGGTAAAAAAGCAGGGACTGTGCTTCATTCAGGATTTGTCCCAGGTGTTCTGTCATCTACTCCAAACAGTGAGGACCAAACCTGAACTTCTTGTCTTCTCCCTCACCCTCCTGTCCAACTGAAGACCTAAATAAGCCCAAAACTTACTTATCCCCAAATTTATCAGGAATTGGCTCCACAAACTTGCATATCTAACAGATTAAATCAGTGAATTCTTACCATAGGAGGGGACAGCGGCACTCCTGAGGGCGCTCAACTCAGTAGACTTAATGCATTTTATAAGAGGTTGGGCCTGGCTGACTGTACAAAAAAAGGTCAGGCCTTGATCAAAAAGGTTAAGAACTCCCGGCTTACTCCGGCTTTCAACTGACAACAATTCGTGTTCCGGGACAGAGAAAGATATTGCACTAGATGCCGCTTGATCCTGTGGATAGACCCCAGTATTTACGGAGCATTAACATAAACAAGGTCACGAATTCAGCCATCTAACAGTTAAAAAGCAAAATAAAAAAAAACAAAAATAACATAACCACTCCAAAACCACTGGTCTATGACGCAAACACCACATTCAGCAATATAAAGGCATGTGCTAAGTATCTTAGCTAAGGACACAACAACTTCGGCAAGCAGGGAATCAATCCACCGACCTCAGCGATAACCAATGATCACTGTAACCCGTAACCTACGAATCCTTAGCTCAATCGAACAGTTTTTGTGTCAATGCGGACTAGGCCCATAATTACAAAGTATAACCAAAACCGGCCACAAAAACAATTTACGATCACAGTTAAATAGCAAATTCGGGAAGATCCTTGTCACCCTCAAAGTCCCTGGAACTGCATGCGTGCAGTTAGGATTAGCCATCACGTTCAGAGTGGAGTGTTCTCATTGATCTCTTTGATTAAATCGCTCCAAAATCCAAACAGTAATTTGATGAGATGGGGTCTGATCGCTCAGTTTCCACGGTAAGTCATGTAACAACGTCGGCGAAACAAATGAAGAGCGTTATATAGTTTCGACGAAGCGATGCCTCCTGTTGCGTGTTCACTTTTTCGGGGGGGATCGGAGGAGGCAGGGTTAGTTTCTCAAAATCAGACAAAGAAAGGAGAAAATGATGGTTACATGATGCACCTCCTCTGCTGAACTATTTTCGTAATAAAAATTTGAGATGAGATGTTGGTAACACTTTAAAATCCAGGTCCGGGACTACTGGACTTACCGGGACTTACCCGGGTACTACCCAGGGACTTACCAGGTATTACAGTGGTACTTACAGGGGGATCTTACCCAAGGACTTCCTGGTATTCGAGTGGTACTTACAGGGTACTTCACCGGGATTCTTACCGGGTATTATCAGTGGTACTCTGTCGGGCCTACTGGGACTACAGGGGGACTTATGGTACTTACAGGGGGACTACAGTGGTTAGTTACCGGTACTTCATGGTGATACTTATACTCGGTACGAGCGGTACCTGGCTGGTACTTGTACTGATACTTATTGATACAACTGTTCCTGTTAATATTGTGTTTTAGTTGTGGTATTACAGTTAGTGGATGTTTTAGACTAGTAACTACTGGTATAGTACTGGTACTACGATGCCAAAAATGTCCTATGAAGTGACTGGTATTAAAGAATATGGTGTAATTAGGCATATGAATCTTTGATTCATTCATAAGTTCATAGAATACACAAGCCAAAAACTTTTTTAAAACACAAAAACTTTATTATGACAACATTTAACATTCATACAAACAATCAGATTGAAAAGAAATTTCCCTAATTATGACATAACAAAAAAATAATATCTAAGTTTAAAGAAAATTGACAGTGAAACATCTACTGGTATATACTACATTAAATGGTATTTGAAGTAAGGATATGAAGCAGTAACTACCTATAAGTCCGGTAATCCGGTACTTACAGAACCTACAGCAGTAAGTACCTGTAAGTACCGGTACTTACTGGTACATACAGCAGTCAGTACGGTCTTACCGGTAACTTACTTGTAATTTACCAGTAGTTACTGGGTTACGGCTTATTTAAAGCGGGACATTGTGGAGGTAGTTACCAATAACGACGGTACTTTGTGGTAGTACGTAGTGCCGGTAGGTACTGGAATACCTGTAAGACTGTAACATAACCAGTACTACAGATACATACAGCAGTAAGTATGGTAAACCGGTAGTACGGTACATTACAGCAGCAAGACAGGTACTTACGGTAAGTACCCGGAGTTACTGGTGTTAACGGACTGTAATTTGAAGCGAGACATGGTGGGGTAGGTACATATAAACTACGGTACTGTGGGTAGTACGTAGTGCAGATGGACCGTAAAGTACCTGTAAGTTACTGGTACATCCCGTATTAAGGTCATCCCAGCAGTAAGTATCGGTACATACGGTAAGTACGGTACTACAGCCAGTAGTACAGGTACGTACTTGGTAAGTACCCGTGTTACTGGTGTGTGACGGACTGTATTAAAGCGAGAAATTGTGGGGTAGTTACCTATTAAATACCGTACTTTGTGTATCCTTAGTGCAGATGTACCTGTAAGTACGTAAGTATGGTTACATACCGTACTTCAGGTACATAAAGCAGTAAGGATCTGTCAATAAGTAAGTCCGGTACATTACAGCAGCTAAGTACAGGGGTACCGCGTAATTCCCGTAGTTACTGGGTTTAAGGACTGTATCTTTAAAGCGCGAACATGTGGGGTCGTGACCCGATTAACTACTGGTACTTTGTGTAGTACTTCGTGAGTCTGTACGGTAAGTACCTGATAGTACTGGGACATGCGGTACGCTAAGGTAAATACAGCAGTAAGTTCGCTACCTACGGTAAGACCAGTACTCCCGCAGTAAGCTTACAGGGTTTTTTTTTTTGACTTACCGGGTAAGTCCCGTAGTTACTGGGTTCACGGACTGTATTTTAAAGAAGACATTGGGGTAGTTACCGATGAACTACTGGTACTTTGTGTAGTTATTAGTGCTGTATGTACCTGTAAGTACCTGTAAGTACTGGTACATACACGGTACTTACAGGTAATACAGCACCAGTAAGTATAGCTAACATACCGGTATATCAGTACATACCGCAGTAAAGTACAGGTACTTACCGGTAAGTTACCGTAGTTACTGGTGTTAAACGGACTGCATTTTTAAAGCGAGACATGTGGGGGAGTTACCCCTATTAACTAATGGTACTTTGTTGGTAGTACTTAGTGCCGTATGTCCCTGTAATTCCGGAAAGTATGGTATGCCGGGACTACAGTGGAAGATAAAGCAGTAAGATCGCTCTCCGTAAGTACCAGTTAACATACAGCCGTAGTACAGGTACTTACGGGGTAAGTTACCGTAGTTACTGGTGTTAACGGGATGTATTTAAAGCAAGACATTTTGGGTAGTACCCTATTTAAACTACAGGTACTTTGTGAGTATTAGTGCCGGAGTACTTGTAAGTACCGTAAGTACCTGGAACCTACCTGTACTTACAGGACATACAGCAGTAAGTATGGTACAGAAGTAAGTACCGGTATAACAGCAGTAAGTACAGGTACTTTACGGGTAAGTACCCGTAGTTACTGTGTTAACGGACTGTATTTTAAAGCGCGGACATTGTGGGGTAGGTTACCCTATTAACTACTGGTACTTGTGTAGTACTTTATGCTGTAGTACCTGTAAGTACCCTGTAAGTACCGGTAGTTAGAGGTACGACAGCAGTAAGTACCGGTAGTTACAGGTAAAA
>JAIEZT010000731.1:0-33590 GCA_019594935.1 Periophthalmus modestus | reverse complement strand
GTGTTCTTATTTCAGCACTAAGAATATGCCACAAATGTATATGTTTGGGCCCTACTACATTTCTTAGGAAAGTAGTGACGCTAACAAGAAGTAGTGACGCTAACAGTGAGGTTGGGGGCGCTGTTGTGCTCAGAGGTTATTCTTGATCTGCAATTAAATAAATTTGAATGTAGTGATTTCTTTTAAACTCTACTCCAGTCTTGGATCTTTTCATCTCACTGTATAATACTAATAATAAACTAAATTGTTTCAAGTTATGTTAAAACTGTATGAATAGTAATGCCTGGCCTTTTCCAACCTCTGAAAAATATTAATTTATATTTATTTCACGTCATAATTTTTCTACAAAGAATAAATATGATCCATTGATAATACTTATGAATTAAACGTAGGAATATTTAAAGAGTCGGATGGTCCCAGTAGCTCAAAAAACTAAACAATTGTAGGGATTTGCTGGGTCAGAAAGTTTACAAAATTACAACAAACATGTGTCGACATCACTGCAGATTGTGTGAGTGTGAGTGGAGGACGTCGTATGCTCTGTATGGACTCTACGCAGAGACGGGAGTTGTTCTTTTTTTATCACTTTGATCCCTTTAGTCTCACTGTTCATGATGCAACCCTGAAGTCACACACATAAATACTGAACCAGATGTGGAGTGATGCAACGCCACCAGCCAGAACCCCCAGTCCGTCATACGAGCTCCAAGTATGTTCAGTCGACAAGGACTAACAGGGGTAACCGATCTGTAAAACGGATCTTTTCATACTTATAAAGATCAGAGCTTTACTTTAGTGGTGTCAGAGCGTGTTTTAGACTTTCGTATAACAAGTCTTTCAAACATGGCAACGATAATTTCCATCCAGTATCAGACACATTCACACACATCTGCACACAGACTCTGATGACGGTGGGGTAAAATGTCTTGCCCAATGACCCAAGACTCGATCAGTGTTTGAGCTGCCAATCTTCAAGTCACTTTATTGCCCCTGTAGGGAAATTTGTCCTCTACATTTGACCCATCCTTCAAAGCCGCTGGGGGCGCTTCATCGGGAGCAGTGGGCGCCGCAGTGTCGCGCTCGAGGATCCATCTCCTTGATCTTGTTGTGAGACTTGGTCAGGTCTGTTTTAACTGGAGGATTGTAGTTATGTTTTGAGTTGGGCAAAAAATGTACTGGTTTAGTCCCTGGTTTAGTCCTGGTTTAGTCCTGGTTTAGTCCTGGTTCAGTCCTGGTTCAGTCCTGGTTTAGTCCTGGTTTAGTCCTAGTTCAGTCCTGGTTTAGTCCTGGTTCAGTCCTGGCTCAGTCCTGGCTCAGTCCTGGTTTAATCCTGGTTCAGTCCTGGTTCAGTCCTGGCTCAGTCCTGGCTCAGTCCTGGCTCAGTCCTGGTTTAGTCCTGGTTTAGTCCTGGTTCAGTCCTGGTTTAGTCCTGGTTCAGTCCTGCTTTAGTCCTGGTTGAGTCTGGTTCAGTCCTGGCTCAGTCCTGGTTCAGTCCTGGCTCAGTCCTGATTTAGTCCTGGTTTAGTCCTGGTTCAGTCCTGGTTTAGTCCTGGTTCAGTCCTGGTTTAGTCCTGGTTTAGTCCTGGTTTAGTCCTGGTTCAGTCCTGGTTTAGTCCTGGTTCAGTCCTGGTTCAGTCCTGATGTAGTCCTGGTTCAGTCCTGGTTCAGTCCCGGTTTAGTCCCGGTTCAGTCCTGGTTCAGTCCTGGCTCAGTCCTGGTTTAGTCCTGGCTCAGTCCTGGTTCAGTCCTGGTTCAGTCCTGATTCAGTCCTGGTTCAGTCCTGGTTTAATCATGGTTTAGTCCTTGCTCAGTCCTGGTTTAGTCCTGGTTTAGTCCTGGTTCAGTCCTGGTTTAGTCCTGGTTTAGTCCTGGTTTAGTCCTGGTTCAGTCCTGGTTCAGTCCTGGTTTAATCCATGGAAGTGGATCTTTCCTCGAGGTTTCTCTTTTTCCCACTGCCTTTCTTTGAGATTTTCTTTGCAGAGAAGAAAAGTCTAAGGACAGGGGGCGCTCTGGGACAGTGGTTCCTGCAGGAGGAGGGTCTAAGGACAGGGGGCGCTCTGGGACACTTCTCCATTTGCTTGTTTTCGGTTGATTATTCTCCTTGTCTGTTTCTGTTTCATTGTTGATTTTCTAACTTTCTGTTGGTTAAATCGGTTCTCATGTTCAGAGGCGGCTGCTGCTGTGGTGATTTTGGGCTTTACAAAAAAAAAAGCTGAAAGTGAATTTTCTGTGGCAGCGACTCTGGGGACAGCGCCCTCTGCCTGTCAGATCCTCTCAGCCTTTAACACAGTTTTAAGACTGAAAACCCACCTCTTCTCCCTGGCATTTAACACAGGATATCTTAGTGTTTTATTCTTTTCCTGTGTTATATTAGTTTTTTGTTGTTTTATGTGAAGCACTTTGGTCAGCTCAAGTGGTTTTAAATGTGCTGTAGCAATAACTTAAATTAAATCTCTCTCATTAGGGTTTTGTACCACACACAAACACATTTATAGACACATCAGAGCGGATTTCTATTGGTTTGCTAAAAATACCGTCTGCATATCATCGTCCTACATGCAAAAGACTGTAGCACCATATGAACCAACGCCTTTTTCACCCTCCACTGAACCGACACACACATGCACACACAAACAGAATAATCCAAGTGCCTCTCCTGCTCTCACGCTGAGATCTGAGATTTCAAGTGAAAAATAATGATATCTTTTGGGAGCCAAGGAACCCCTCATGGCAACACTGCACCACCATATTCATACAAAACACACACAGCTTGACAAATCGGCTAATTCTACGAGACTATTAGATTTGGAGGAGTCAATTGAATGTTTGTGATTTGGCCGGCACATACAAACTGTTGAAATTAACTGGAAGTGACACCCGCTGAGCCTGATGTGGGGCCACGGTTGCCGCAATTTCCTGGCGCTGGTGCTGATTGCGTGACGCCATTCCTTTGAATCGCTCGGCTTTGGAGCACAAAAGAACAAAATTTGACCTTTTCGGAAAATATTTGCGAGATGTGATTGCTGCCAACTTGCATGTGCCTGGCGGGAAAGCGAAAAAGACTCGAAAAAAAAAGTGATAGTACATCCGTGGCATCCAATTCTATTCAAACTCAGCGTTACATCACTGGTCTCCCACAGGTATAGCCACGCAAACGAAATCCCAACTGCAGAGCGAAGATAAGGACGCACCAACGCTAGAGGATTATGTGGCCACAGATAGAGCTTTGTGTCGTTTTAAAAAAGTCCCATTACCTGAGAGCGGACAGCGTTATTAAGGCAAGATTGCAAATTATTTCACCGAGGAGCAGCAGGGGTTAACTACAGAGAGTTTAGGCACAGATTGAGATAAGGAAGGTTTAAAGTCAGCAGGACGTGTGCAGAGAAGAACGAGAGTCACACAAGGGACATGACGGATATTACAAAGTCAAAATTATAATGTTATGATTTTTTATTATAATGTTCCCTGGTTTATGCAGGGTTATGTTCTAAAAATAACCCGCAATAGGTGAAATCAGAAAAGTATCAGCTTTATTTTTACAATTATTCTATATGTTTCTTGGCTGTAAAACCCCTCACCACACACTTTATACACTTTTCTCACACAGACATTAACATTAACAACACGCGATGAACGTACCTGCAGGTTTAGAAAATAAAACAGCACCAACACGGGCCATCTGCTTTTATTTCCTCTGAAAGATTTTGTCTTTTTACATCGACTAAGTTCTTCCCACTGCCGCCTCCAACGTCGCACCATCGATTCATTGATGTCAAACTTATGCGGCTCTATTTCCTTTTTTGATGCCAAACCTTCGTGCAGTGGCTCTATTTCCTTCTTCGATAGTCAAACTTTCGTGCAGTGGCTCTATTTCCTTCTTTGATAGTCAAACTTCCGTGTAGTGGCTCTATTTCCTCCTTTGATGGTAAAACTTTCGTGTAGTGGCTCTATTTCCTCCTTTGATGGTAAAACTTTCGTGTAGTGGCTCTATTTCCTCCTTTGATGGTAAAAACTTTCGTGTAGTGGCTCTATTTCCTTCTTTGATGCGAAACCTTCGTGCAGTGGCTCTATTTCCTCCTTTGATGGTCAAACTTTCGTGCAGTGGCTCTATTTTCCTTCTTTGATGGTCAGATCCATGTCTTTATCTTAAAAGCTGCATCATTTTCATTTCTTCGTGTGTTTTCCATGATGAGACTGTGGCATGATGCGCAAAATGACAGTTCAAAGTCAAAAACTCATGTATTCTTCAGCGCATAATCTTCCCCACGTCTGTCTCACTTGGGCGTTTTCTGCTAGAGAGCGGTCAGTAAAAATCTATAAATTAGCCGTTGTACAGGCCGCAGGGTTTAAAGTGTGGGAAAAAAGTAGCAGCTTATAGTCCGAAATTTACAGTACTCACCTCGTCCAGTGTGTGATCATGAAATTAAATAAACTGGTTGATTAACGTCACAGTAAAGAACTTTTAAAATACATATCTGTCATAGATTTCTGCCTTGGCGTGACAAACTCTACTTTTTATTTTTGTGACTGTGATTAAAATACTAACACCTCAGTTTGACAAGTCTGATTTGAGTAAAAAAAAGAGACATTTGAAAACACAGCAGCTCAAAGCCTCGATTACACGACACTTAAAGTTTCACAGGGAGCAGGGCTAAAGGAGTGAGAACATTTGACTGAACTGACACTTTATTATTGTAACTGTCAACTTTACTTCTGTCGTTTGTCAAGTCCATTCATTTCTCCAAAAACTCAAAATCAAAATTGTTAAAGCGACTGAACCAATTTTATTGTTAAGCCGAGATGTTTGTTCTGAGTTTGTTTATCAAAATTACTTTTTAATTTCATTTAAATTGATGTTGAATTGGAGGATTTGAGAATCGCAGTTCTTCTGATTCCCCCGTGTGAGTGAGACGGAAAGACAGCAGGACGTGTTAAAGATACACTTTTCTGGTTAAGGGTACGCCTCCTGTTTGCAGTAGTAAAGCACTGTACTTAAGTAAAGTACAGATATCTAGAATGTATACTTAAGTACATTTTACATTGGATATTTTTTACTTCTACTTCACTACATTTGAGAGCAGTACAGTTGTCCCTCGCTATATTGTGGTTCACCTTTTGTGGTCTTGTTGTTTCACTTTTTTGTGCAATTTTGGATCCTTTTTTTCCAGTGTATGAACGTGCCTTGTGTTCTGCATCCTGATTGGCTAAGGGACTGTAGACCATTGTGTTCTGCGTCCTGATTGGCTAAGGGACTGTAGACCATTGTGTTCTGCGTCCTGATTGGCTGAGGGACTTTAGACCATTGTGTTCTGTGTCCTGATTGGCTGAGGGACTGTAGACCATTGTATTCTGCGTCCTGATTGGCTGAGGGACTGTAGACCATTGTGTTCTGCGTCCTGATTGGCTGAGGGACTGTAGACCATTGTCCCTCAGTCTTCTCCGTGTCTCCTGTACAGTACAGAATGTGTCAGACAAATTTACATAAATGTTGGATCGCAGTGTGACTCTGAAGTGCTGTATGTTTGCAAGTTTTCTCCCCGACAAAACCCACAATGTTGATGAAACGTTCTGCACCAACAAAGGCACCGACAAAGGTTTGAACTTTGAGAGAGTTTAAACAAGAGAGAAATGTGAGAAAATGTTAATGCCTGTGTGAGAAAAGTGTATAAAGTGTGTGGTGAGGGGTTTTACAGCCACGAAACAGAATAAATGTAAAAAATAAAGCTGATATTTCACGCATTTCGCCTATCACGGGTTATTTTTAGAGCATAACCCCTGTGATAAATGATGGACAACTGTATTCCACTGCAGGTTTTTATTGCTAAAAAGTACTTGGAAAAACATGCCTTTCAACAGATCTGATATGTAACTTGGCCTGGTAGCGTCTTCATCTTGTTTTCCCCCATTAGAAAAGTTACTTAGTGGGTCTTTAAAGGGCCCATATTACCGTATTTTCTGGACTATAAATGTCAGTTTTTTCATAGTTTGTCCGGGGTGCGACTTATACTCAGATGCAACGCTTCATCTTCCTCTGGAGTTGTTGGAGTTGTTCTGAAGCGACACGAGGATGAAGAATTCAGTGGATTTAGTGATTTGGAGTGAAATTCAGAGTAAACTTGTTGCTTGTTTTTTCTGCTTTAGTTTGTGATTAACTGTTAATATCTCACATTAACAAACCAGACACGTGTTCAGTTCTGTCTGTGCTTCATGGAGCTGAATAAATATGTGTTATGTTAGCGTGTTGTACTGATATTCAGCCTGTTCTTCCACATTTTATTCTTATTATTATAACTTGACTTTAAAGATAAAAGGTCTGCTCTTGGTCTCAGATTTTGTAAAATAAATTTCCCCAAAAAATGTGACTTCCTCATCACAAACAGACCTGGAGTTGTGTTTTTTTGTTTCATTCTCACATGTTTAACACACAAACAAACCTGCAGATTTAGGCTGAGTTCTTCTCTCAAACTGAAAACACCCTGTTCCACCTTGTGATGTCATCATGTGGTAATACAGGAAGAGCTCCACTGTGTTTTTAAACTCCACACACCTTCAGTAGAATCATTTGGATCATTTCAGCCAATCAGGAATTTCCAATCTACTACTGTTCTAAAGGTAAAAGGAGCTGTTAACTTGAAAACTACCACTTCATGACATCACAAGGTGGAACAGAGCATTTTGAGTCTTGGAGATGTAGACAGACAGCTTAAAGCTCGTAAGACTCAGTTTGTCGTATAATATGGCACCTTTAAATGCTGGAATTCAGTGACACAAACAGCCGAATTGAACCCAGATTAAACTTCGTGCCTCTTTTTTTAAATAATCTGCTTTAAACTCCTTCGGCTCGACTTTGGAAAACTCATTAAAACGTTGGAATGGCGTGAGAATGCGAGGTGTCAGTGGGTAAAATGAGAAGATCGGGTTCACTTTGTTTGAAATGTAACCTTTTGGGCCGTTTGTGTTGGTGTTTTTGCAGACGGCGGCGGTGCTATTCAAACGGAGCTTTCGGTCAGGGACACACTTTCTCATTACTGACTTGGCATTTAGCGTTTAGTCATTTGAACATTCAGATCTGGGCCTGTCTGCTGAGTCAGAGCGTGACGGAGGTAACGATCAGGGGACGAACGCGCTGATGGAGCAGTGTGCGAACAGACACACACACACACACACACACACACACACACACACACACACACACACACACACACACACTCACGCTGGGCATTACTTAGCAGTGGGTTTTCTTTTCAGTAATTACATAACATGTTTTTATTTGCAGAGGATTTAAATCAGACTTATCCTGCTTGTGTCGCTCTATAGCTACAATCTCTGACACCTGTGAATCATTTTGTTATAATTTGAATGTTTTAAATCACAATATTTATCTAAAACGACTTAATAAAAGAGACAAGTCCACTGATTTCTGCTTTAGAAAACTGCGGTGACCAGTGGGAGCAGATTTTATTTCATTTGTACCAAAATGAGGATGCAACGCTACAGAATCTCTTGTTTAAACTCTCTCAAAGTTCAAACCTTCGTCGGTGCCTTCGTCGGTGCAGAACGTTTCATCGACATTGTGGGTTTTGTCGGGGAGAAAACTTGCAAAGATACAGCACTTCAGAGTCACACTGTGATCCAACATTTATGTAAATTTGTCTGACACATTCTGTACTGTACAGGAGACACGGAGGAGACTGATGGACAAGTCCCTCAGCCAATCAGGACACAGAACACAATAATCTACAGTCCCTCAGCCAATCAGGACGCAGAACACAATGGTCTACAGTCCCTCGACCAATCAGGACGCAGAACACAATGCACACTTATACACTGTAAAAAGCATGCAAAATTGCACTAGACAAATCTGCGAAACAGCGAGACCGTGAAAGGTGAACCGTGATATAGCGAAGGACAACTGTAAACAGAAAATCGACCTGTTTAATACCATACTGTGGAACATTCCAGGTTTAACAGTAACATCTTCATGGAGACAAATGCTCTACCATTACATAGCGCCTCCTCATTTGCATAAAAATCAGGTGAAGTTTATATATTTTGTATTGATGTTATTCGGCCCCGCCCGCTGTTGCTGTAAATGTAACAAAACCGCGCACTTTGTTAAGCAGGAATCCCATTCATTTCAACAATTTCGGAAATGTTTTGCCACTAAAACATGACAAAAGTAGGTTCAAACGGCTCTGTAGTCCGAAAGAACTTATTCGCTGTCAAGATCGGCCGCCTCGTGCAATATAAAGCAACCCGAGTGACGATGGCGTAAGATGAATAGCATTTCTAATAATTAGCGGTTTAATTTTCTGCTCACAATATGATACTATGCCTCTGCCGTGTTTATAAAGCTGAAATAAAGAGTGACACAAATCTGCGCTCTTACATAATGGACTAATAGGCCTTAACACGCTGCTCTCGTCCGTCTAATTAGCTCCCCCTGTTCAAACTCCACTCGGCTGCTCTTATTAATGATAACACAACCAGGAAATAGTTTTGATTCTCTGTCCTCACACAAAAGGACAAGTGTGGAGAGCAGTTTTACGATTCACGATCATGTGATGGAAGTAAACGGTGTGAATGTAAAACAGGCCGTGTGAGACTAATCATGTTTTTGTTCTTTTTTTGTCCAATTCCAGACGAGAACGTGAGAATTCAGTTTGATAATTCCAGTCTTGCAGTAGAATTTCCAGCAGAAAGAATAGTGGAGTACTTGGGGAAGACAGTAGCTCAGTTGGTAAAGTGTTTGTCCACTTATCTGAAGGTTGGAGGTTCGAATCCCGCTCTCGACAACATCATCGGTAGAGCGGTGATTCGGCCTGTGAAAGCTGGAACTTTATATTTGTAGTATTTACAATTTATTTTCAATAGTGAGGAGATTCTTAGAAAAAGCCAAAGTAAAATCTGTCAACTGGACAAAAAGTTGTAGGAGTAAAGACGTTAGCGCTGCTGTTCTCTTTGTTTCCTGTTTGCTTTGGGTCTGAGGATAGAGTTATATATGGAGGAAAATTTTCTAAAGCCCCCCATTCCTGAGATTCTTGGTGTTTTTATGTAATAATGTAAGATTTGAGCTGTAGAGGGTAAAATACATAACTTCTATAGCTATTTTTTGCCCCAATCTGCCATTTATTTGTTGCAGCTCAAGTCTCTGAAAGCTACAATCTATTTAAAAATTGTTTCACTGGGATTATTCTGCTTTGTGTCAGTGATGAAATTAGTTTGAATATTATCAAAATAATTCTCTGTAGCAATATCTCATGCTTCAAACTGTCTTCCCACAGGTTGGCGGCGCGATTCCAGCTCCCGCAGATCAATACTGTTGTTGTGTCCTTGGGCAAGACACTGAACCCACCTCACCCCCAGTGTCTGTGTGTGAACGAGTGAGTGTTTCCTTGATGTAAAGCACTTTGCGTGTCTCGAAGGTGGAAAAACGCTATATAAAAATGTGACCGTGACTCACTGAGCTCAGAAAAAACAACTCGAGTCACTAGGGCGCCCTCTAGAGGAGAGTACAGCGCTCCAAAATGTAGGACTTATTTCGCTAAAGCGTCTTTCTCTACTGTTGCAATGAGTCAGTGGAATAGTTAAAGCCAAATGAGATTATAACATGCACAAGTTTTCAAAAGTTTGCACATGTGACAAAGAAATGGATAATGTCCAAGCAAGTTTGCACCGATCAGTGAATGTTAGTGATGGGCAAATGAGGCGGAGTCCGGAGCTCGTCTCGTTCTTTCTGCCTCGGAGCTCGTCTCGCAGCAGCCGCTCACGTGACCACGTGACCAAAGTGTCGAAGTGTCGGTCCCTCCCCCCTCCTGCTTCGCTCTGCGTGTCAGTCGCTTCAGTGAATCGAAGCGTTTCATTGGCTCAGCGAATGTTCCGCTCTGTGATTGGTTCAGAGCTTCAGAGTGTTCAGTGCACTTCTGTGGTTTGACAAGCGCTAAACTGCTACAGTATAAAAGATGCTCCAATATTTCTGAAAAATGTTGGGTAGTGCGGAGTATTGTGTGACGTTAGTGGTGATTTTGGTGACTTTTGGCATTTGTTTCATTTTCAATGGCATCTACAAATGTAAAAAAGCGATCCATGGTTTGGGATCACACAAAACTTCTATTTCTTAATAAAAACATGTGATATATAAATTGTTGTTTGTTTTTTAATGTTCAAAATAGAATATATACTATTTATGACTTCTAATAAAATAGAAAATAGAGTTTTGGGGTCCCAAATCATGGGTTGTGTGCTGGTTTTCAATGGTTAAATTTGTCCACTAGAGGTCAGTGTTTCTCCGAGGCCTCAGACACGTCGAACCATTTGAGACAATATTGAGACTGAGGTGTCAATGCTTCACGAGGCTCCAATCGCCCATCACTAGTAAATGTTTGTGAAAGAAAGAGGATTTGTACATCTGAAATGGAGTGATTGTGTGTGTGAATAAAGTGGTAAGGCTGCGTGTGTGAACTGAATGCTTTTATAAATGTCGGATTTGAGGGGTGAGATGTGTTGTATTACATGTATGTACCATATGTTCAGACGTCTTTTATCCACCTTCACCAAACTGTTACTCTTACTTAACATCAGCCTGTCCAGGGACGGCAAGTTGAAATTGTTTTTTTTTTTTGCTATAATTTGGCACCATACTGTACAATTTTCCTGTTTTTTAAGGTCAATGTATTGTTGTGCACTGTCCCTGTCCAAATAAAAGCAGACCATACCACAACATACAGTTACTGCACAGTTTTGACCTGTTTTGGCATTGGCCCAGTAACAGCATTGGCCCAGTAACCTAAAGTTGGTGGTTCTATCCTTGTTTCCCAGAGCATACTATTGCTGTGTCCTGAAGTTAAGTTAGGTGATGGTTTCTTCATGCATTAAATTATGAAGACAGTACGACAAAACAGTGCCCCTGCAGGCCTGGGCGAGATTACACTCATTATACAGTTAAAAGAGACGGGACTACTTTATTGTGGAGATTCTAATCAAGGTGTATTTTTTATAAAGTGGAACTAAAAACAATTATAAACCGTTTTTGTTTCTTCAATACTTTCCGAAGATGCGAGTCTGGTCGACGGTGAATCTCCCTGTTTTCAAATGAGCGTGATTGACAGGTGGATTAGCCAATCAGGGACACACATGGTCTGTCCGTATCAGAAAAAGTATATGACAGGGGGCTGAAAAACATGGCGGATTTCTGCAGAATCAATGAGCGAAGAAAAGCGGATCTGCTTGGAGGATTACGTTGGGATGCAATGGGGGACAACGACCAGACTGAGATCAATAAAACACATAAAACACAGATACACAGAGTCTGGATCGGCCAAAGTATGAGCAAGTATGATGTGTCTGAAGCATTTTATTGTACGATAATCAGCAAGTGCACGGTAGCATGCTAGGTGCTATCTGCAAAACTCCCCTCTGGTCTCAGAATGCTATAAAATTTGCTTATAAACTCATCGCAGTGAATAATTACGATGCTCAAAATGCATAAGGTAAGTGAGGAAGACCTTTGGACCACGGCAAACAAAAATCAGCTCAAATTGTTTCGTTTTTCACATTTGTAAAACAGTAAAAATCCAGGTACAGTGTCTTTAACGTGGTCTTGTGGTGCTAGTTAATATTTTCTGGGCTGATGTTGGGAGTCATCCAGGATCGATTGTAAGAATACTGGAGTAAATCTTGAATCTACACATTTACATAACAGTTTCAACATGGCGCTAGGAGATATTGACGTGTTTTGCTAGCAGACAATCCCTCTGTATGATTAATTAAGCTCGTCTTATATATTCCTCTATTATAACACTGGCTTCGCTTCCCTCATCTCCCATAATCCACCTGTTGTTGAGATGTTATTGATAATTGATTTTAGATTCAATAATGAGAATTTAATGTGACGTCTCTCACCTGGCGGGGTTTATTTGGGGCTTTTTAATTGAACACAATGACTGTTTTCCCTCTGACAGCTCGGCGCTGCCTCCTGCTGCTGCCGCTGCACACTGCGCGGCTCCATGTGGATGCCTGATTGATTATTGATTAGTGGGATGTGAGCCAGCGCGGTGTGTTTTGTATGGCGGGGATGTGCTCCGAGCAGGTTTGTAAGCCACAGAACTTCGTAAAGGGGAGAGTAGATGGGTTTTTGTTTGTTTGAGAATTGTAACTAACGTAATCGGCCAATTTTTATGTGGAGAAAAGATCATTATTTATTCAAGATGTTTTGGTTTGACAAGATGTGCAAGCAGAAATGTTACTTGTTGGAGATGGAAATTATACTACAAGCAAGATGGCGGACATAGGGTGGCTCATGTAAAGCACGTTGAAAATGTGACTATGGCCGCTGCCTGGTAGTCACGTGGTCCATGCCATTCTGTCTGTTGACCTGGTCATCGTGAGATCGCTTCCCGGCTTGGACGATTTGCCGAATGTCCTCCCTGCTCCTCACCCCCATTTGCAGCCAAATTGTTCTATACCAGGGATCCTGTCCACGAGTGAGGGAATTATGGAGATTGACAGGTGGATCGGTGCAGCGTCTGCACTGATGCGGTGGCTGTATCGGTCTGTCGTGGTGAAGAAGGAGCTGAGTCGAAAGGCAAAGTTCAGGATGCCCCTGGACGCCTCCCTGGGGAGATGTTCTGGGCATGTCCCACCGGGAGGAGACCCCGGCGAAGACCCAGGACACGCTGGAGGGACTATGTCTCTTGGCTGGCCTTGGGGTCCCACTGGAGGAGCTGGGGGACGTGTCTGGGTGAGGGGAGTCTGAGAGTCCCTGCTTAGACTGCTGCCCCTGTGACCCAGTCCCAGATAAGCGGAAGAAAATGGATGGATGGACTGTCCTATGAACCAAAAATTCCAAAATGCAAAAATCCAAATTGAAAACGAATATCAAACTTGAAGAAGGACATTTTGAGGCGCAATGTAACATAAGATGTTGCTAAAGATGCTAATGCTAAGATATGGAAGAAAATGTAAGTAAACTGGTGCCTTTAGCAGTCTAAACTAAAGACACATTGGCAGTATGCAGAATCCAGAGAACAAGTGTGTATTTTTGCATGGATTAAAAAATGTGCAAAAGTAGCACAAAATTTCTTGGCCCATTTCAAACATTTGAAAGTTAGAAATGCAAATGCTGAAGATATTGAGAAAAATGTAAACACACAAAAGACACATTAGCAGTATGCAGTGTTCAGGGTGAGAATCCAAAGAACAAGCTTTGCAGTGCTCTACTTTTTCTCAAAATGGTAACTCCTACGAGTCCTGCACCAAACATGTCAAACAACTTTTAAAAATGTCTAAATATAGCACAGAGTTTCTCGTTTTTGATCATTTTTCCCACTGGGTTCATTTGTAGTTTATCTCCAGCCTATTTCCCACTATCCAGTCTTATAAACCAAAAGATATTTTAAAACACCATCCATCCCTCTTCTTCCACTTATCAGAAACCAGGTCACAGGGGCAAAAGTCTAACCATCGACTCCCAGACTTCCCCCACCCCGGACACTTCCTCCAGCTCCTCCGGTGGGACTCCAAGGAGTTACCAGGCCAGACGAGAAACAAAATCTGTACTAGGGATGGGACAATAAAAATCGTGATAAAAAAGATTGACAATAATCGTTTGTTGGATAGTTTATATAATCCTGATAAGCGTCAATAAAGATAATTGTCGTAATATCACCAGAATGTGCAGAAAAAAGCTGCTTATCCACAGGAGTCAATAGGGGGGGACAAAGGGGTCTGTTATATGGGACCCCAGGATCTTAGGGGGAACTGCTGACGGCCACTTTTCTCACACAGGCATTAACATTTTCTCACATTTCTCTCTTGTTTAAACTCTCTCAAAGTTCAAACCTTCGTCGGTGCCTTTGTTGGTGCAGAACGTTTCATCGACATTGTGGGTTTTGTCGGGGAGAAAACTTGCAAACATGACACCAAATTTCATTATCGTCCCATGCCGTGTCCTGGGACTTTCCCGGGGCCTCCTCCAGGTGGGACATATTTTAAAATGGTTATGCAAACAGATAAAGAACTTGAAGAAAGACACTTTGAGGCGCAACATAACGCAGCGTAGCTAATGCTGCTAATGACATCAAAGAATAAACTAGCATTTTTGTTTTCTCAAGGATGTAAGTAGTAACTAAGCAGTAATAACTCCAACCAATCCTGCACCAAATGTCAAAAATATCTTTACAATAACTTATTTTTGCATTGATTTAAAAATATCTAAAATAACGCTGAACAGAGCTTCTTGTTTTTGATATTTTTGTTTCGTGTGGAGTTTATCTCTGGCCTGTTCCCTTGTGGCGTAACCCAGTCTCTCGCCCACAGCCTGGTCCGTCAGCCTTTTTATCAAAGCTTCAGAAGACGCTTTGATTGAGCCGACAACAGTGGCTAATGATGAGCGCGCCCCCTATGGAGTGATTGCGGACGCTGTTTGTTGGTGTTGTTTAGATGCATCAAATTCGCAGTTCAGACGAGCGGACTCCTGCTGCCTGCCGCAACATTCAAATTATGTTTTTGTCAATTAGTCTCAAACTTGAGGGGAAACTGATAGAGGAGGAGTTTTTCGCTTGTGACCCAAATATGTTTTTCTCAAAGCAAGGACGAGCCAGGAAAGACCACACGGGCGGAGCACAAATGTATTTTGGTGGAGCCATGGTGCAGCTTTGGAAAAACACACTGAATGTTAATGAGATGAAAGAACAAAACAACAACTTCGAGTAACTAGTGACTGCTTTATGACGAGCGTGTGTCAAATGTAGTGAAAATATATGAAAAAATAAGTAATACAGTTTACAGATACTACGCTGGTGAGCAAAAGAGAGGAAAAGTAATCTGAAAGCTCAAAAATAAATGGAATAAATGAACCCAAAACCATCAGTTGCTGCTAACAAACTCTTGCCAAACATAAAGACAACAGGATTTCTGCTTATTCTAACACTGTTGCATTCTGTACACTTCCCGTTTTAATGTTGAAAACCTATTTTAAAAGGTTTGGGTTTTTGGTGAACTGATGTAGATGTAGAAGTGTTCAACTTTTCCTGTTTTGTTTCGTTGTCTGTTTATTGCAAATGTAAGGATGTTAATGTAAAAAGAGTGATGATTGGGAGCAACCATAGGCTGTTTATATAAATGGACATAGCTAACCCGCTAGCCACTGCGTTCCAAACAGGAAGCGATCATGGGCACGTTTCCGACTCCATCGACTCTGGCCCCAATTCACTTTACGTTGAAAAAACTGACTCCTCTTTCTCTAACTGCTGCTGTCAGACTCGTCATTTTGATCTTAAATGTTCGTATTAACCCGCTCTACATGATCCTGGGGTTCATTTTTTTTTTTTTTGAGGGGGGGGGTTGTTGTTATTTTGAGGGTTATCTTTTTAGGTTGTTTTTTTTTGTTTTTTGCTTTATTTTTTTTATTTATTTATTTTGTCTTTGAGTATTTTTTTCTCTTTTTTTGAGTAATTTTTTTTTAGTTATTTTAGGTTTTTTTTTTTTTTTTTTTTTTTTTTTTTTTAATTAATGAAGTTTTTTTTTTTATTTGAGTTATTTTTTATGTCTATGTAAAAACTGTGTCTCTGTAACTGCTGCTGTCAGACTTGTCATTTTGGTCTTAAATGTTCATATTAACCCTCTACATGATCCTGGGGTTTTTATTTCACTATTGCGTCTGTAAATTAACATTAATAACAGACAAATCGGGCGCCTTTTTTCCCCGAGGTTGCTCTCACTAGCGTTAGCAACAGGTTTGATTGACAGCGTTGCTAAGCGCTCGCTCCCTGCTAAACGAGCGGTGCAGGCGGGAAGGGGCGTTACCTTCAACAGCCTCAGTCCAGATTGGTTTCTTTTGGTACGTTCTTGGTCATGATACTTATGGCTAGAACTCGGCTCCAAAATGGCCGCTATACCTACGCCCAAATACGCCCAAAAACGCTGCACTTAATAAATCCACTTTTATGAGGATTAACGCTGTGCTGTGATTCGTTTATCATCTGTACAGTATATCTAAAGCATACATCTTGTGTTATAAAAATATTGTAGACAACTTTGTAAATGCATCCGCTCACAGATTGTTGCTCTAAACAGCTTGTGGTACAGCAAACACCAATCTCTGTCTTTGCTCCTCTGGTCCATAAATGTGTTTAAATCTTCAGCTCGTATCAGATGCAGTTCTGACAGATGCTGGGAGGGGAAGTCTGCTGCATCACGGCTTTAACAATAAACAAGATTTTAGAAAAACTGAGTCTTTGGTTTAAGGATGGAACTTTACATTTGCCTGTATGAAAATGCGTCAGGTTGAATATTTTGAGATACTGCTGCTGGGCCTGGGTGTCGTCATAAATAATCTAGTATAAGGTCACTGAGAGGCCAAAGAAAGAACACACTGGCAGTAACTATAAATAACTCTTTAAACTCTGTGTTTGGAATGAAGAAAAATGTCACTCCACTGTCAGTATGTGGGATTAGCTATTATGTTTACTATTTATTTATTTTGGTGTTGCGACCCCGCTCGCACGGGGACAGAGAAGTAACAAAATAAACCAAGATGGAAAATGGTAAATTAAGAAGTAATTTAATGAACAGGGAAAACTAAATATAAGGGGTCTAAAAATATTGAAACAAACGCGACCTTCCAAGTGTTTAAACAAAAACAAAAAGGTAAAGTTAACTAAAACACAAACTTTACGAACAGAGTCAGTACTGACGACGAAGTGTCTCACAACACAGAGTCACTGCCCCTGTAGTGACCAAAAGAGAGACACACAAAGGCAGACTGGCCTCACACAGCAGGCCTGAGGTGTCCCGAGTCTTCTGAAATAGGTGGGAGGCGGCTGAAGGTGGGTCCCAGGATTGACCAGGCTGGAAAACTGTCCTCCAATCACAGCCAAGGGCTCCAACAGCCATGATTATGGGGAAAGTAGAAGATTCAGAAACAGAAACATAATGAACAAATACAAACAACTACAAGAACTTAAAGCCTAGGGCCATAACATTTGGTTGGTGCACAGACTGTTTATATAAATGGACACAGCTAACCTGCAAGCCGCCGTGTTCCAAATAGGAAGTGATCATGGGCATAGTTCTGCCACCATTGATTCTGGCTTCATTTCACTTTCTATTGAAAAACTGTCCCCTCTCTCTGTAACTGCTGCTGTCAGACTCGTCATTTTGGTCTTTGACGTTGGTATTAACCCTCTACATGATCCTGGGGTTTTTATTTCACTATTTTGCCCGTAATTCAAGATATGAACATTAACAACAGACAAATCAGGCACCTTCTTCCCCCGAGGTCGCTCGCTGAATAGAGTAGACTACATTACATTACATTTCTGATTTTCAGACAGTTTGAGATTCCCGTCTTTTTCAAACCTACAAACATGTTAAGACAAAAACTGGTTCATCCAAAGGACAAAATCCTGAGCCACAAACAAAGTAATGTAGCTGCTCAGGACCCCAGTCTCCTGTGCATCTACATCTCAAAGACACTAACCACTCCTTTGAAGATAGTGAAGTTCAGATCTGAGCCAGAGAAAAGAAATGGTTTGAGAGGGGAGTTAAAGAAGCTATTTTTGTTAGGAAAGAGAATCTTTCCTTAAACAGGAATGGAGCCTGAGACATAATCTCTCCCCCATCTATAACTCCATCCTCAAACCCAGAACAATGAGAACAATGAGGGTCGTTAAGGGCTGAATAGGGTAGTTTCAGCTGAAACTAGAGACAATAGTTGTTTAGTGTAGTTAGCCCCTCCCTGCAGATAGATATAAGGCAGTGGTCACCAGCAAGTCTTCACTCCTACAACGATTTGTCCAGTTGACAGATTTGAACTTAGTCTGTGGTTTGGTGTGAAGAACTATGAACACTGCAGATATGAATTATGAAAATGAACAACATGAGGTCAGTGTGTGGCAGGTTTCGTGTCTTTAATTATGAATAAATGTCATATATATAGGCTATAAAGGCAACGACAAAGGCATTTTGAACACTTTTCTGCATGTTCTGGTTGAGTAAGGTCAATAAAAAGTAGTTTTTGCTTCAATTTTGTGCGAAAAATGTGTCTGCACAAGTAAAAAGAGCTAAAGCAACTGAATAGAACAAAAAGGCAGTATCAGCTCCTTCCAAGGCCAATGAAAAAACAAACTCTTTCCCGTTTTGGCCTTATCTCACAATAATAATGAAAATAGGTATTACTAAAATAAATATATTCCAAAATTGTGTCTGTGTGTGTGTTTGTGCGTGTGTAGATGTCCTTATCAAGGCCTTATGTGAGGATTTGGTGAGTAAAAATGTTACCAAAGCTGTGGGTTGCAGATGGTGTCTCTAAATCAAATAAAGAACCAATCTTTTCCCCCTGAACTGTCAGCGACCTCCCCGAATACATCTGCTTTTGTTCAATCGTGTCGCATTTCCAGAAACTAGGACAAATCCCAATAATCTGCAGCGACTGATGTGGATTTGCATCACCCAAAAATGATCCAAAAATGATCCAAAATGTCGTCAAATTGTTGCATCTCGTGTAGAATTTGAACTTTGCAATTCAATGTTTTTTCCCCCAACACAATAGAGCTGAGGGTTTGACAAGGATTTCTTAAAGGTGCATTATGTCACTTTTTGGTGCAAGGTCCCACACCTGCTTGTTTCCGTGGAGATGGGTTCATTTTGCCTGCAGTACTCGACAGTTTGGCATCAGGGGCGGTCCGATACTGATATTTGACCTGCCGCTATGGCTGATAACTGATATTTGCCAATACCAACATTTATCTTTGGTATCGGCAAATGTGTTTAAGTTAAAGCAGACCTATTTGCGCATTTTAAATCGCAATATTCATCTAAAACGACTTAATAAACGAAACAAATCCGCTGAGTTGTGTTAGAAAACAGCAGATGTTTTTTTCATTTATACCAAAATGACTATGTGACGCTGCTGAATCCTACGAGTATCATCGATTAAGGAAATAAAACGAGGTAAGTACAGAGAAGTGGGCAGAGAAGGAGGTGAAAACGGGGGTTGATCTGCAAAATGGCGTCTTGAAGGTAAGCGGGGTAAGCGGGTAAAGGAGAAGAAAACAACTATAACATGGTGAGAAACTTGAAAATAGTCCAGTTTGCAGACCTGATTGTGTAATGAACAGCCGTATAACACTCTGCTATTTTAATTTGTAGTATCTGGCCAACACTGAGATAGACTGACGATAAGTTATGTAAAAGAGGAGTTCTATGGATATAAATATGGGGGAATTTCTTTGTTCAGGGTTCTTCTTCTTGCATTGGCTTAGAGGTACCCAGAATTCTGTCTGTAATTGGACATTGTAATTTAACCACAAATTCTGAGTAATTAGTCTGTTCAAAAAGGGCACACAGTAACACAAACTTAAAAAAATATCGGTATTGAGAATCGATACCAATATATTGCCCATTCCCGTACATTAACACTCTACCTCCACGTCTGTGTAATCCCTCAGTCGTCCTGGAAAATGTCGTCTTTTGCCGTCTACCTCCATGGAGACCAGCTGATGGCATCACCAGGCTGAGTAAGATCTGCGGAGGTGACTCTCCTTCCAGTAAGAACAGACGTGATGCAGTGACATTTTATCTGAAAAATGCTCCACAACATTTCGACTGAGGCCGCGCAACAGCCGAAATGTGTTTCTTTGCTTTTTATTGTCTCATTTTTGTCCATCGAGCCGTATTTTTCACCTAAAAGTAATTATTTCCTCAAAAGACAGACTCAACTCTTACTGAAAGTGCTCATGTTCCGCTATTTTCTGATGTTAGAATGTCGTTTCCTCATCATAAACAGACCTGGAGTTGTGTTTTGTTTCATTCACACATATTTACACTGAAAACACTTTGTTCCACCTTGTGATGTCATCATGTGGTAACCCAGGAAGTGCTTCACTGTGTTTTTAAACTCCACACACCTTCACTAGAATCTTATGTCAGCTCAGGAATTTCCAATTTCTTACTGAACTAAAGGTAAAACGTAGCTGTTAACTTGAAAACTACCACTTTGTGACATCACAAGGTGGAACAGAGCATTTTAAGCTTTGGAGATACTTACTCAAACATGTGTGAATGAAACAAAACACAACTCAAGGTCTGTTTTTGAAGACGTAACGACATTATAACACGACTTAAACCTCAATTTGTCTCATCCTAAAGTCTGTATCAGTGATGAACATGAGTGTAACCTGCAGTGTCCCTGTTAATGCCATACTGCGGAACATTTCAGTGTGCAAATGCTCATAAAAAACAAGCCTGCAACACAGCAAACCCCTTCCCCATGCACCAGAAAGTTCCATTGTGCAGCTTTAATTCTCTTCATACATATAAATAACGACGCATTATTGTCCACGTGTGACTGTGTGTGTGAAGCGGCGGCGGCGGCGGGACACCTGCCACTTCAAAGCCTCGCCGCGTAAAAAGCCCGGGGCCCGACACCGCCCCCCAGTGGGAGGTGCACACGAGGTTCACCGCATTATTGTCTCTCCTTTGTACAATCAAACAACACGACCACAGCGAATTACAGCAGCCGGGACCGAACACACACTGAGACAGACCTATTACGATTGAGCCTTATCTTTAACAACAACAAAAATAACATTAGAATCCAGTTTGCCTCTGCGTCTGTGAATAATGAGGAGTAAAACGTGTTCTGGTTTGGTTTGTGCAGTCCGATGGGAATACCTCTCAGCCTTCTACCAGAAAAGCAATTCTCCAAAATGTCCTTCTCACAATCTCAGGTGAGGTAGTGAGAAAATTAAAGTCATACTTTGTTTAAGAATGGCACCAGACCGTCTCCAGGGCCTCGAGTTAAATCTATTTATTTGTGACTAACTTGTGAGGAATTTCTGCCAAGAAAGTTTGCCGAGGCCACGAGCTGCATTAGTATTTAAAACTTCATGAATTTAGAAGAGTTTTATTGTTATTTTGAAATAGAAAATTGCGTTACCAGATTAAAAATACATATAGTTTGGGAAGTTTCTTACTAATTGAAGGTTAAATGAAGGGCTGTGGGTCATTAGTGTCTATGGAAAACCACCAGCTTGCTATAAATCGATTCATGTTCATTAACTTTGACCACGGGCAGTGTTTCCATAATGATTCTTCTTGTTATAATTGCTTTGATGAGACGATGGGAGTTTGGGAAGCTGTGTTATAGATAATATGTCTCTCGCCCATAAAACATTGGACATGATGGACAAGTTGTTTTTGTTAAATGTTGTGTTTTGGTTCTCAAGAGAAATATTCAATCAGGAAGCAGAACGAGCCTAACATCAGTCTCTCATTTGGGTTGCCAGTTTGAATGCTGAAATCAAGTCGTTTTAAACCTAAAAGGACTCTCTTTGATTTGAATCCTCACGATCTAAACCCGAGCACTTCCAGTTCAAGTAGACAGACCTGAGAGTCCAGGGAGTTGGTAGAAACTATATCAAAATCATCAGCAGTGTCCAGATGTATGGCATATTTTCTGGCTCCCTGCAGTGAATGTCCAGAACGCTGCAGCTGTGACAAAAACTATGAGACCAGACACATCAGGTCTGTGCAGCTCTGGCTCCTCTTTCATATTGAATCCACTCAAAAAGTTACTGTTTGTGTTTAAATGTGTGACTCTATGGGTCCTCCATATCTGGTCCAGCCTATAAGCAGACTGAGCAGCTGCTTAGGGCCCCAAGGCCACCAGAGGGCCCCCAAGAGCCCATACGTTGTCTTGAAAATAATATAAGTGTTTACAGCGGCCGAAATATCCTTCTATAAAGATTACATTTGTTTTTTATACACTGTCTGGCCAAAAAAAGTTGCCACCAAAAAAAAAAAGTCACACACTAATATTTGGTTGTTCCATCTTTAGCTTTGATCACGGCGCATTCGCTGTGGCATTGTTTCGACTTCGCTTCTGCCGAGTCACAAGATTTATTTCCATTCAGTGTTGCAGTCATTTTTCTTGCAGATGTTGCATTGATGCTGGTCGAGTCTGACGCTGCACAAAGCTTCTCCAGCACATCCCAAAGATTCTCACTGGGGTTAAGGTCTGGACTCCGTGGTGGCTCCATGTGTGAAAATGATTCTCCTGAACCTCTGTCACTATTTGAGCCACATGAATCCTGCCATTGTCATCTTGGAATATGCCCGTGGATCAGGGAAGAACAAATCCATTGATGGAATAACCTGGTCATTCAGTATATTCAGGTGTCAGCTGACCTCATTCTTTGAGCACAGACTGTTGCTGAACCTAGACCTGACTCATACCAGTGATGTGCAGTGAGGTTCGTGGCTGGTAAGACACTGATGTCGTCTCAATCAGATTTACAAAGATATAAACCAGGTGTCAGAGCATTTGGCCCTGGGTCAGTTTCTCTCCCAGTGACTTGGGGCCAGAATAAAAAAGAATTTCAAAATAAAAGTTCCGAAATCCGAATGAAATAGCTCTAATAGTATGAAATAAAAAGCTGGTTTTGTATTGTTTTTTATCCTTATTCTGGTTCCTCAATTTTCAATGAATTGAAGTCATTAAATTTCTTACCATTTCATACGTCTCTGATTGAAAAGAGCGAGTCTTTCGTCCCGTCGTCTGGAGCAAACCATTTAGCTCCTTTAGCCTTGGTCTTCCTTTAATTATAACCTCCTGCTTCGACCCAAAGTCCAGTTTAGAAAACTGAGCTTTAATATATAATCTTCCTCCATTTAAAAAGTAGGGCCAGAACAGATTGATAAACTTGATTTCCTAACTCTAATCCTCGGACCTGCTTAGTTAAATCCAGGTGGGCCAGGCAGTGTAAATAGTAGCAAAATATCTGTTGCTTGCATTTGTTTTATCTACGCGTTTACACTCATGAGATACGTTGAGGTACTTTTGAATGGCTGTTTTATAAGTTAGATTAAAACATTTCAGTCTTTTCGTCATATAAATAAAAACACAATTGGACACGGTGATGAGAGCAGGGTCATAATGTCGTCATATGCGACTCACCGACAGCTGAGTCCAGGTACATCCACGGCCGAGGGGCCCAGAGACACATTCTGCTTAGGGCCCCCTGAAAGCTAGAGCCGGCCCTGCCTATACTCCACCCAGAGCCCTGAGGTCAAGTATCAGAGCCTTTTCTGTGGCAGCGTCCAGACTATGGAACAGCGCCCACTGTCTGTCAGATCCATGTAAGCCTAGCCTGAACCCCACCTCTCCTCCCTGGCATTTAACACCAGCTCTACAGGATATCTTGGTGTTTTATTGTTCTGCTCCTATGCATCATGTTCTCTTTATATTTGCTTTGTGTTGACTTTTATGTGAAGCTCTTTGATCAGCTGAAGTTGTTTTAAATGTGCTGCAGAAATAAACTTGAATTAAACATTTTACCAATTTCCAAACACCAGTCGCCTCAGAGCTCGCACTTCAGTCGTCATGAAACCGTTGAATCCGTTTTTCATGTTGATTTATAAAGCGACGCCAAAACAATCAATGCGTCCTTTGCTTTGCTCTGGAGTGTTTTTATGTTCACCTCCACTTTAGCCTTGGAACAACATCAACCAAAAACGTCCGGCTGCAGCCTCTGAAGCGGGGGGCTGTTGGAAGTTGAAAGCACAGGGTTAATTAGGATTATACTCCCCTTGTTTTTCCACCACACTCTATCTCCTGACCAGCACACTCCAGGCGGATTTCTTTTTAAACGCAGCAGAATGCGTTCTATCTGCGGCCTGATAAAACTGTTCCTCTGAGAGCGCACTGAAGCCTGTATTCGTGTGGTGCGTGTGCGTGTTTTGGGCAGGCTTATTTTCTTATCCACAAATCCACGATATCGCTAACAGAAGGCCAAGAAGTCTGTCTGTGAACATGCTGGAATAACGGCTCCATCGCTGCAGTTTGAGTCGCTGAACACAAAATATAATTGGAATTTTAAGGAACATTGACCAAAGAAATGGTTTAAAATATTAATTGTACCATTTGCAAAGGTTTAAAAAGAGAAGAAAACAACTAAAGTCTGCACTGGTTCTCAAACTGTTGTTTCATAGTGGACGAGTATATCTGAGAGCTAGTTCTTTGCATTTTTTGGGTTGTTATTTCCATAAACAGCAGAGTAGCAGAGAAGATGTCACCTTCACGTCACAGCAAGAGGACAATGGGAGTTTGCATGTTCTTCTTGTGTCTAGTTCACAGCAACTTTTAACCCCCAAAAGAGCCATTTGGACTCGGTTTGCCCAGAAAAGAAAATACTGGGAGCCGCAAACACTTTTTAACATCTAAAATGAAGATAACACTGTATATATATTGTTTTGTCGGTTTTTTTTATCTTTATATTATTCGCGATATATCTGCATAAATATTTATTTGACCTGGTTAATAGGAATGAACCTGAACCTCTGCACAGCGTCTGCAGCTGTACGAAGGGAGCAGGACTGGAGCTGTCGTCTCTGAGGCGTGAGCGCTGTTTGTTTTTTACATAGTTCCGCGAGTGTGAAGCTTATTTTGAGTGACGAAAAATAATAGAATATAATTTTTTTTTATTATTTCAAGATCAAAATAATCTTCCAATTTTCAATGACTACAATTTAAAAAAGAACACAAATAAAATACCGTGCCGACCCCTGGTTTATGGTGACCAGCTTAAATTATAGAAAATAAAAGGGACGATTTGGAGTAAAACCTGTGGAACTCTCCGGATAATCATTTAAAACGATGTCAAACTATTTTACAAGAACGTTAAAAACTCAAACGATACCAACTGGAAAGACTGGATGAAGGATAAATGGTAAATAGTCACATTTTTACACAGAACTTTTCCACCTTTAAGACACTGAAAGCTCTTTACATCAAGGAACCACTCACACATTCACACAGTGCACACAGACACTGGGGTGAGGTGGGTTAAGTGTCTTGCCCAAAGATACAATGACAGTATTGATCTGTGGGAGCTAGAATTGCAGCACCAACTGTGGATCAGTGGATCTGACGTTTTATCAATGTTCACATCGAGAGTGAGATTCAAACTGGCAACTTTCGGATCAATGGACAAACACTCTGAGCTACTTTGAACAACTGAGCTACTGTCGCCCCGTAACACAGAACTAATGATGCTTAAGTAATAAGAATAATAATAATAATGCATTGGTCTTATACAGCGCTTTTCCAGACACTCAAAGTCGCTTTACAAATTTGTGCATGAGCCACAGCTGCACCATCAGTCCCCGCCCTGTTTCACTTTTAACAAAAAAAGATCTGGTTTCCTCCTAAAACACAAAAGCTCTTGTCTGATCAAAGCCAAATAAATACACATCTAATATCTGAAATTATAGACTGGGATTTTTCCATTCCACTAAAATACACAAATCATACACATTAATTATGCAAATGACCCAAAAACACGTCCAAAAAGCTGAGTGTGAAGCTCAGAGTGAAAGTGGTGGTGTTTGTGCAGTGGTGCAGATCTCAGAGACAATCAGAGTGGTCCTGTCAGAGGATATGATGGAGCTGGTGATGACGCACACTGAGCCTCAATCACCGGCTCTGATTGAAGTGCCACATCGTCCTCAGCTCCTTTAACACCACGGACAATTCAGAGGGTGTCACTCCACCCGACACCTGCCTCCAACCTGCCTCCGACCTGCCTCCAACCTGCCTCCAACACACCACACGGACCTGAGGGTGTGGGACTCAGACAAGGAAGACTTTTCAAGCGGTGTGTGTGTGTGTGGGGGGGGGGGGGGGGGGGGGGGGGGTGGGGGGGTGTGTTAACGTGTGTTTGTGGTGTATATGTGTGTATGAGTTGTGTTTGTGTGTGTGTGTTATGTGTGCACGTGTATATGTGTATCTGTACATTTGTGGTGTGTGTATATATGTGTGACATGTGGTTATGTGTTTGCATGTGTGTGTTTATGTGTGTGCCTGTGTGTGTGTGCATATGTGTTTATGTGTATATGTGGTATACATGTGTGTGTTTATATGTGTGTATATATGTGTGTGTATATGTGTGTGTGTACATATGTGTATATATGTGTGTGTATATGTGTGTGTACATATGTGTGTGTACATATGTGTGTGTATATATGTGTATATGTGGTGTGTGTATATGTGCATGTGGTTGTGTATATATGTGCACACGTGTGTACATGTGTTTGTGTATATGTGTACATGTGTGTATTATGTGTGTGTGTGTGTGTGTGTATATATATGTGTGTGGTTTGTGTATAGGTGTGTGTATATCGGTGGTGTGTTTGTGTATATGTGTACATGTGTGTATATATGTGTGTTTGTGTATATGTGTACATGTGTGTATATATGTGTATATATGTGTGTTTGTGTATATGAGTATGGGTGTGCGTATATATGTGTGTGTTTTGTGTGTATGTGTACATGTTTATGTGTGTTTGTGTATATGTGTATATATATGTGTGTGTTTGTGTATATGTGTACATGCGTATGTGTGTGTGTGTGCATATATGTGTGTTTGTGTATGTGTGTGTACATGCGTGTATATATGTGTTTGTGTATGTGTGTACATGTGTGTATGTATGTGTGTGGTTTATGTGTACATGTGTGTATATATGTGTGTGTTTGTGTGTACATGTGTGTATATATGTGTGTGTTTGTGTATATGTGTACATGTGTACATGTGTATGTGTGTGTTTGTGTGTACATGTGTGTATATATGTGTATGTGTGTATATATGTGTGTGTTTGTGTGTACATGTGTGTATATGTGTGTGTTTTGTGTATGTGTGTACACATGTATGTGTGTGTATATATGTGTGTGTTTGTGTGTACATGTGTGTATATATATGTGTATGTGTGTGTACATGTGTGTATATATGTGTGTGTATTTGTGTACATGTGTGTATATATGTGTGTGTATTTGTGTACATGTGTGTATATATGTGTGTTTGTGTGTACATGTGTGTATATATGTGTGTGTTTGTGTTATGTGTGTTACATGTGTGTATATACGTGTGTTTGTGTATGTACATGTTGGTAATATATGTGTGTGTTTGTGTGTGTGTGTACATGTGGTATATATGTGTGTGTTGTGTATGTGTGTACATGTGTGTATATACGTGTGTTTGTGTGTACATGTGTGTATACATGTGGTGTGTTTGTGTATGTGTGTACATGTGTATGTGTGTGTACATGTGTGTATATATGTGTGTGCTGTACGGGCTTATTTTCTTATCACATTCACGCTGTCGCCGCTGACAGAACGGCCCGAGGAGTCTGTCTGTGAACATGCTGGAATAACGACTCCAATCGCTGCAGTTTGAGCTGCTGAACAAAATATAATTAGAATTTTAAGGAACATTGACCAAAGAAATTTTTTGTTTAAAATATCTCAGAGTATCACACAGGACCAGCTGAATTAGGGAAAAAAATATAAAAGAGAGAGAGCCTTTTGGAAAATTGTTGTCCAGTTGTGTGATTTTGCTTAATATTGCCAATCTCAACTGCAAAAGAAGACATTTTCAAGATATAAGTGAATGGAAGTGAATTGTTGACTGGTGGAAAAAAACTGAACATTTACAAAAATCCATCAACTTAATATAATATTTTTGCTGCAAAACTTTTCTCTAGTTTTTAATTTCAAGGTCCTATATGACACAAAATTGATTCTTATTAGCTTTAATCTGTTATAATGGTCAAAAACAGACCAGGAGTTGTGTTTTGCTTTATTATTAGTCTGTAACATCTCCAAAGCTCAAAACGCTCTGTTCCACCTTGTGATGTCATGAAGTGGTAGTTTTCAAGTTAACATCTACATTTAATTTGTTCAGTAGAAATGGTCAATTCCAGGGCTGAAATGATCCAAATGATTCTAGTGAAGTTGTATGGAGTTTAAAAACACAGTGAAGCACTTCCTGTATTACCACTTGATGACATCACAAGGTGGAACAGAGTGTTTTCAGTTTGAAGAACTCAGCCTAAATCTGCAGGTTTGTTTGTGTGTTAAACATGTGTGTGAATGAAGTAAAACACAACTCCAGGTCTGTTTGTGATGAGGAAACAACAATTAGAACAGAGATCAGAGAATAGTGTAACGTGGGACCTTTAAGTAACGGGAATCCTGCTTTAGGGGTAGTCCAGTTAGAACAGAGGAGATGGGTTCTAGCTGTCAGAAGGCAAAAGCTGAATGGAATAAGCTGGACAAACCCACATTAATAATTTCTCTTAGAAGAGACGAATAACCGGAGCACTGGATTCTACTGTTTGTTCTATGTGTTAAAGTTAGAACCATACACTGTTTATATAAATGGACAAAGCTAACCTGCTAGCCGCCATGTTCCAAACAGGAAGTGATCACGAACTTCCAGCTCCATCGACTCTGGCTCCAATTCACTTTAATAGAAAAAAACTGTGTCCCCTCTCTGTAACTGCTGCTGTCATCATTTTGGTCTTAAATGTTCGTATTAACCCTCTACATGATCCTGGCGTTTTATTTCACTATTGTGTCTGTAAATCAAAAAATGAACATTAATAATAGAGAAAATCAGCTGCCTTCTAGCGTTAGCAACAGGTTTGATTGACAGCGTTGCTAAGTGCCTGCTCCCTGCTAAACCAGTGGTACAGGCAGGAAGAGGTGTTACCTTCAACAACCTCGTTCCAGATTGGCTCTTTGGTTGCTATGATACTCACGGTCAAAATTCCTAATATGAAACTCAGCTCCAAATTAGCCGCTATAACTGCTAGCCTCGATTGATGACTGGAGCCAAACGCTACGGGCGACGTTACACTCACTTAATCCACTTTTTTTATCCAGTCTATGGTTAGCACAGACACTCCTCTGGCTGGGTAAGTGTCAAGTATCCATGTAACTCTATCTATTTCTGTTTTATCATCTTTGGCTGCACCATCTGAGCAGCACATTAGATTTAGTGTCTGTAGTGAGCGAGCGTCGCAGACAGGGGTTAGCGAGGAGTCAATGCATGACCTTGTCTAACCAGCTGGGTATCAAACTCATGACAAGCCAAAATGTTTTTTTTCCCCTCCTCAGCCCCTAAGCCTCTTTATACGGCCCTTTGATGTCTGCACTTAAAAGCTCCACTAACTCCCGACCCCTGGAGGAGCGGCCTGGCAGTGTGCGATGCTGCCCGGTCTGCAGTGTGCGATACTCCGGTCTACAGTGTGTGATGCTCCGGTCTGCAGTGTGCGATGCTCCCGGTCTGCAGTGTGTGATGCTCCAGTCTGCAGTGTGCGATACTCCAATCTGCAGTGTGCGATACTCCGGTCTTCACACTAGTGCGAGTGTGGCTGGAAAAACGCCTCATTTACTTCAAGTCGGTTTGAGTGTCCGAATCCAGGAGGGTCCCATGTTTCTATTTTTTCTGGCGCAACGTTGCATTTTCAAGGGATTCTGAGGTTTATACTAATGTCCGTCTTATTGCTTTACAGTTGTCCCTCGCTGCCGCTATACCGTGGTTCACCTTTCGCGGTCTCGCTGTTTCGTGTATTGTGTTCTCTGTGTCCTGATTGGCTGAGGACTGTAGGACCATTGTGTTCTGCGTCCTGATTGGCTGAGGGACTGTAGACCATTGTCCCAGCAGTCTCCTCCGTGTCTCCTGTACAGTACAGAATGTGTTAAGACAAAATTACATAAATGTTGGATCGCAGTGTGACTCTGAAAGTGCTGTATTTTGCAAGTTTTCTCCCCGACAAAACCCCACAATGTCGATGAAACGTTCTGCACCGACAAAGGCACCGACGAAGGTTTGAACTTTGAGAGAGTTTAAACACGAGAGAGAAATGTGAGAAAATGTTAATGCTGTGTGAGAAAAGTGTATAAGTGTGTGGTGAAGGGGTTTTACAGCCAAGAAACATAGAGAATAACTGTAAAAAAAAAATAAAGCTGATACTTTCACGGATTTCACCTATTGCAGGTTATTTTTAGAATTGTAACAAAGGACCCACTGTATTTTTAAGGCATTAGTTACCTTACTTTACCTTAGCTATGTTTTTTTATGTATGTGCATTTGTGGCTCAAATACTCGCGTGATTGGATCTTTTTTGCTGCCGAGCCTAGACTCTGGAATAAACTGCCCCCAGTATGCTCACCATCAAAGACTTTTTAAATCTAGTGGTGGAAACATAACCAAGTAAAGTACAAATTTTTATGTATCTGTAAGTTAATTAAGTACATTTTTAAAGTGGTATTTTTTATTTTTACTTCACTACACCTGAGAGCAGTATCTGTACTTTCTACTCAAATACATTTTTTACACAAAACAAGTAAAAGTTATGTCATTATGTTTGGAGACTTGCTGAAAAAGCTGAGGATCTAGTTTTCACAACACTCATAAAAAGACAAAATCCAGCTCAAATCTTTATGGTCTGTGTAATTCCTCATCGTCCAGGTCTGACCCAAAGCTAAAGTTTAAATCTGTCAACTGGACAAAACATAAAAGTGAAGGACGTTTCACTTCTTCAGTTCTCATCAGAAAACTGCTGGACACTGCCTTATATCTGTCTGAAGGAAGGTGCTAACTACCTGAAAAACTGTAAACAGCTAAGTGTGTCATTATTCCTGAGACATACTTAGCATATTCTACAACTCTTAATGGTGCTTTGATACCTATTGGCATCCTAGTTTGCCCTATTGTTCTCCTTGGTTTCCTTTTGTTTGCTTGGGTCTGAGGATGGTGGGGGAAAGATGACGTCTAAGGCCCAGTCCTGTTTAAGGAAGGATTGTTCTCCTTCTTAAACCATTTCTTTTCTCTGTAACCTCACTATCTTCAAAGGTGTGATTAACGCGCTTTTGTTGATTGGCGAATGTCACATTTTGCAACGGAGACTGTCACACGACTGGTCCTGAAGCCGCTCTCCCCGGGGGGTGGGGGGTCGACTGTGCTGGTACATTCTTATGGCGTGGGCCTGTTTAGTTTCTCCAGTGTAACGGCTTCATTGTGCTTTTGAAGAGTGCAGTGAGCGTTACTTTGAAGTTGTGTACACTGGTGTCTTGAATATGTGGTAATTGGGTGGTGCGTTAAGGGCCTCAAAGGTGGAAAAAACGCTGTATAAAAATGAGACGCTCTTACCAGGTGATGAAGTTGTTTGAATGCAGACCTGGACGTACTGTAAGTTTGCAGTGTAAGTGCTTGTGCGCTGTTTACCTCTCTGCTCTGCTGTTTTCCTGTAGTGGCTGGCGGTAGCACATTGTCCTGGTAGAGTTTTGGCAATGGGACCCATTTCCATTTTCCACGCCTTCACGTTCTCCTAAGTAATCTTTTAATCTCACTCTGCTCCCACCTTAGTCCTCAGTCCAGACTTTGAAATCACTTTCGCATTTTAAAGTCTTTGGAGTTTGATGCAACAGGAAAGAAAAGGCTTGAACCGAACCATGGACTTTTCGTTTGTTTCGTTTTTTTTCTTAATAGTCACGTATATGTCATTCCTTTATATGACTTTTTAATGAGGGATGGACCACTCCTTTTCTGCATACAATTATTCAGCCATTTTTTTTTCATACACTTTGTAATGATGTGTGATTGCAATTTGTAAATCTGGTGGTTTATTTTGATTTACAAGCCAAAATATCACAGGTGTCGAAGGGGGACAAAGGGGTTTGGTTTGTCCCCAGCCCCAGGGATATCTTGTCGGCCCAGAGGCATTGGACTCTCTTTCTGTAAATTTATATTAGAGGGGGTCCCATGTGAGACGTACTGCCCCGGTCCCCCAAATTTCCTGTTGACAGGCCTGAAAAATATAGATTTTAAAGGTTCTTAATTAAGCAAAAGTGTTATCTCTGTGAAGCTTTAAGTCATGTTTAGAATGTCCGTTAGCTCACTGGAAAACATACCTGGAGTTGTGTTTTGTTTCATTCCACGTGTTTGAAGTAACCTTTATTTAGTCCTGTCATCATCTCCAAAGCTCAAAAGCGCTCTGTTTCACCTCGTGAATGTTCATGACAGTGGTAGTTTTCCAGTTAATATCCTACTTGTTACCTTTAGTTCACACAGAGACTTGCAACTCCAGAAGCTGCAATCAACCAAAAGGATTCCTAGTTGAAGGTGGTGTGGAGTTAAAACCAGTGTGCACTTCCTGTATTCTACCACATGATGAATCACCAGGTGTAACAGAGTGTTTTTCTGTTTGCGAGAAGAACTCAGTCTAAACTCTGCCGGTTTGTTTGTGTGTTACACATGTGTTGAATGAAACAAACAACACAACTCCAGGTCTGTTTGTGCCAAGCAGACCCGGAGGGAAACATTAGAGCATCAGGAAAATAGGAATAAAAACAAGAACATAAAATAAAGAAAACCGCCATGGGGACAAATGTATAAATGTGTTTTATTTAGGACAGAACGTGAGCCTGTTATCTTCCAACACTAAACTACACAATAAATGTTTTCATGTATCATACCAAATCCTTAACGTCGTGTTAATCTAATGCTTTGGTCGCAAAAGAAACATTTAAGGGATGCGCTAACTACCCTGAAACTAGCCGATAGCGTTGGTTTATGTTTGGTTAGACATAGCTCACCACCAACGCGCTTTGCGTAACTCGGAAAAAACAGGTAGAATGCTTTAAGTGTTGGGGCGTAACAGCCATCTCTTGAGACCTGGACTTTTTTTTTTATTTCGGATTCTCGTCACAATTGAGACGACAAAAAGATGATACAAAAATCTTTTAGCGTTAGCACATTCGATCTGGTGGTAAGACTTGGCATCTGCCTCGTGCCTCGTGCCAGGAGCCGCTTTAAACTCTGTCTGCTTTGTGTCTCGGAGCCTGAAATATCCGTCTTTGAAGTGTTCGCCGGAGGGTTCGGGTCTGCCCTGCTCAGTGTGACCTGGATGATTGACTGAACCCACCAATGTTTTTTTTTTGGCCTGTCCCTATGAGATCTCACTGACATTTTAGCTCCAACACATCTCCAACCGCTCTTGGAAGCATCCACTCGTCTGCAGACTGGAGAAAGACGGAGTAGGAAGAAGTGGAACTGGAAGGAGAGGCTGCGAGTTTCTGTCCCCCCCCCCCCCCGGTTGCCCCCTGCTGTCCGTAAATGGGTGAATCATCAAGAGCTGAGCAGTGTTGGTGTTGTTTTCTCACAGTTTGGTCTGAACATTTTCACGGGGGGGGGGGGGGTTGGGTCTATTGATATGAACCAAATAGAATAAATGAAATTTGATTATCTAGTCCTGTTATTTGTCAGCGAGTGGGATGTTGTTACATTTACTTACCTGTTAACGTCACTACGGATCACGCAATCACACTAACGAGCAGCGGATTTGGCCAAAATGGCTACGGCGCGCTTGCGATCCCACGTGGTCTCCAATATTAGAAAATAAAACTGTAAAATAAGTCGGTAAGGATCGTGGGGGTGGACCAGTGCGAGGTTCAAATGGGGTTGGGCAATAACGTTGTTGTATGTAGCTAGTCCATTACATGAGGCTTAAACCTTGAAGCTAAACGGAGAAAAATGACATGTGCTCAAAGAAGTTTCAAACTGTTTATGATTGAAGTGGTGTGTATCAGCGCATTAATTACAATCTGAACTGTGGATAGTGATGTACTCTGGGTACTGGTCTTACGTCCCAGGATATGGGTTCGAGTCGTAATCACGTAAAATCCAGGTGAAGGGTGTGGTTCGGCGGTGGTTTGATGATTTAAGCGATGACGTCGAACCTTCCTGAAG
>JAIEZT010000730.1:25000-30000 GCA_019594935.1 Periophthalmus modestus | reverse complement strand
CATGCCCTGGCTCCTTACCCAGAGAGAGTGAGCCTTTTGTGGGTAAGTAAAGTGCGTGTGTGCCCCTGGAGGTCCAGCTCCGGGGGAGGGTGGGAGTTAGTCTTAGGGTTAGTGTGAGTGTTTAGTGTTATTCCCTGGAGTGTGGGCCCCTGGTAGTGGAGGGGGGGCCCAGTGAGGGGGGGCCCATTCCCTGGAGCCTTACCCAGAGAGAGGAGCCTTTTGTGGGTAAGATGAGTGCGGGTGTGCCCCTGGAGGTCCTTACCGGGGGAGGGTGGGAGTTAGGCTTAGTGTAGGAGTAGTGTTAGTGTTATTCCCTGGAGTGTGGGCCCTGGTAGGTCCAGCTCCAGGGGAAGGGCCCATTCCCTGGCTCCTTACCCAGAGATAGTGAGGCCTGTGTGGGTAAGAAAAGTGTGGCCTGGAGCCTGGAGGCCCAGCTCTGGAGAAGGGCACATTCCCTGGCTCCTTACCCAGGGAGAGTGAGCCTTTTGTGAGTAAGTAAAGTGCGTGTGTGTGCCCCTGGAGATCCAGCTCCGGGGGACGGTGGGAGTTAAGCTTACGGTTAGTGTGAGTGTTAGTGTTATTCCCTGGAGCGTGAGCCCCGGTAGTGGAGGTCCAGCGGAGAGGGCCCATTCCCTTGCTCCTTACCCAGGGAGAGTGAGCCTTTTGTGGGTAAGATAAGTATGGCCTGGGCCCTGGGAGTCCAGCTCCAGAGGGTTGTTAAGCTTAGTGTAGGAGTTAGTGTCAGTGTTATTCCCTGGAGTGTGGGCCCTGGTAGTTGAGCTCCAGGGAGGGCCATTGCCTGGCTCTTTACCCAGAGATAGTGAGGCCTGTGGGTAAGATAAGTGCGTCCTGGGCCCTGGTAGTGGAGGTCCAGCGGAGAGGGCCCATTCCCTAGCTCCTTACCCAGAGATAGTGAGCCTTTTGTGGGTAAGATAAGTATGGCCTGGGCCCTGGGAGTCCAGCTCCAGAGGAGTGTTAAGCTTAGTGTAGGTGTTAGCGTTATTCCCTGGAGTGTGGGCCCTGGTAGTGGAGCTCCAGGAGAGGGGCGCATTCCCTGGCTCTCCTTACCCAGAGATAGTGAGCCTTTTGTGGGTAAGATAAGTTTGGCCTGGGCCCTGGTAGTGGAGCTCCAGGAGAGGGGGCATTCCCTGGCTCCTTACCCAGGGGTAGTGAGCCTTTTGTGGGTAAGATAAGTTTGGCCTGGGCCCTGGTAGTGGAGCTCCAGGACAGGGGGCATTCCCTGGCTCCTTACCCAGAGATAGTGAGCCTTTTGTGGGTAAGATAAGTATGGCCTGGGCCCTGGGAGTCCAGCTCCAGAGGAGTGTTAAGCTTAGTGTAGGTGTTAGTGTTATTCCCTGGAGTGTGGGCCCTGGTAGTGGAGCTCCAGGAGAGGGCACATTCCCTGGCTCCTTACCCAGAGATAGTGAGCTTTTTGTGGGTAAGATACGTGTGTCCTGGGCCCTGGTAGTGGAGCTCCAGGAGAGGGGGCATTCCCTGGCTCCTTACCCATAGATAAAGAACCTCCAAAAACCTCCAAAAAAAAGATTAAAATAGCACCCAGACCTCTAGGGGGGACACTCCCTGCTTAAGCCCAGTGTGGCCGCGGGCCTGGAGATCCACTTCCAAGACTTCCAGGGGGGGGTCATCGTCACTCGATTTTACCCCAGTGACAGTGAGCCTTCCCTGGGTAAGCAAAGTGCTCCGGTGCGCCTGGAGGTCCTCCCCCGAGTGAGCAGTGTTATCAGCCGGGGCACTGTTACACTGCTCTCGTGAAATTCCAACAGTTAAAAGTGATAAAAAGAACCTCCAAAAACCTCCAAAAACAGATTAAAATAGCACCCAGACCTCTAGGGACATTCCCTGCTTAAGCCCAGTGTGGCCGGGGGCCTGGAGATCCACTTCCAAGACTTCCAGGGGGGGGTCACAGTCACCCATATCGTGCCCAGGGACAGTGCACTCTCCCCGGACACACAGAGTGCTCCGCGGGCGTGGAGCTCCGCGCCGTGCGGGCCTCGTACGGGGCCGATAAAACCTCCAAAAACGGATTAAAAAATAACATCCAGACCTCTAGGGACACTCCCTGCATAAGCCCAGTGTGGCCGGGGGCCTGGAGATCCACTTCCAAGACTTCCAGGGGGGGGGTCACAGTCACCCATATCGTGCCCAGGGACAGTGCACTCTCCCCGGACTCACAGAGTGCTCCCGCGGGCCCGGAGCTCCGCGCCGTGCGGGCCTCGTACGGGGCCGATAAAACCTCCAAAAACGGATTAAAATAGCACCCAGACCTCCAGGGACACTCCCCTGCATAAGCCCAGTGTGGCCGGGGGCCTGGAGATCCACTTCCAAGACTTCCAGGGGGGGGTCACAGTCACCCATACTCGATTTTACCCCAGTGACAGTGAGCCTTCCCCGGGCGCCGTGCAAAGTGCTCCGGTGCGCCTGGAAGTCCCATCAGCCTGAGCAGCGTTAGCAGCCCGGGCACTGTAACGCTGCTCAGGCGAGACACTCCATTTCAGACAGTTCCAAGGGACTGCCTGTAATTAAAAGTACCTCCAAAAACCTCCAAAACGGATGAAAATAACATCCAGACCTCCAGGAACACTCCCCGCATTAAGCCCAGTGTGGCGGGGGGGCCTGGAGATCCACTTCCAAGACTTCCAGGGGGGGGTCATGGTCACTCGATTTTACCCCAGTGACAGTGAGCCTCCCCGGGTAAGCAAAGTGCTCCGGTGCGCCTGGAGTCCCATCAGCCTGAGCAGCGTTAGCAGCCCGGGCACTGTAACGCTGCTCAGGCGAGACACTCCATTTCAGACAGTTCCAAGGGACTGCCTGTAATTAAAAGTACCTCCAAAAAACTCCAAAAACGGATGAAAAATAACATCCAGACCTCCAGGAACACTCCCCGGTTAAGCCCAGTGTGGCCGGGGGCCTGGAGATCCACTTCCAAGACTTCCAGGGGGGGGTCATGGTCACTCGATTTTACCCCAGTGACAGTGAGCCTTCCCCGGGTAAGCAAAGTGCTCCGGTGCGCCTGGAAGTCCCATCAGCCTGAGCAGCGTTAGCAGCCCGGGCACTGTAACGCTGCTCAGGCGAGACACTCCATTTCAGACAGTTCCAAGGGACTGCCTGTAATTAAAAGTACCTCCAAAAACCTCCAAAAACGGATGAAAATAACATCCAGACCTCCAGGAACACTCCCCGGTTAAGCCCAGTGTGGCCGGGGGCCTGGAGATCCACTTCCAAGACTTCCAGGGGGGGGTCATGGTCACTCGATTTTACCCCAGTGACAGTGAGCCTTCCCCGGGTAAGCAAAGTGCTCCGGTGCGCCTGGAAGTCCCATCAGCCTGAGCAGCGTTAGCAGCCCGGGCACTGTAACGCTGCTCAGGCGCGACACTCACATCCATTTCAGACAGTTCCAAGGGACTGCCTGTAATTAAAAGTACCTCCAAAACCTCCAAAAACGGATGAAAATAACATCCAGACCTCCAGGAACACTCCCCGGTTAAGCCCAGTGTGTGGCCGGGGGCCTGGAGATCCACTTCCAAGACTTCCAGGGGGGGGTCATGGTCACTCGATTTTACCCCAGTGACAGTGAGCCTTCCCCGGGTAAGCAAAGTGCTCCGGTGCGCCTGGAAGTCCCATCAGCCTGAGCAGCGTTAGCAGCCCGGGCACTGTAACGCTGCTCAGGCGAGACACTCCATTTCAGACAGTTCCAAGGGACTGCCTGTAATTAAAAGTACCTCCAAAAACCCTCCAAAACGGATGAAAAATAACATCCAGACCTCCAGGACACTCCCCGGTTAAGCCCAGTGTGGCCGGGGGCCTGGAGATCCACTTCCAAGACTTCCAGGGGGGGGGGTCATGGTCACTCGATTTTTACCCCAGTGACAGTGAGCCTTCCCCGGGCAAGCAAAGTGCTCCGGTGCGCCTGGAAGTCCCATCAGCCTGAGCAGCGTTAGCAGCCCGGGCACTGTAACGCTGCTCAGGCGAGACACTCCATTTCAGACAGTTCCAAGGGACTGCCTGTAATTAAAAGTACCTCCAAAAAAACCTCCAAAAACGGATAAAAATAACATCCAGACCTCCAGGAACACTCCCCGGTTAAGCCCCGTGCGATTGGGGGGCTGGAGATCCATTTCCAAGACTTCCAGGGGGGGTCATAGTCACTCGATTTTTACCCCAGTGACAGTGAGCCTTCCCCGGGCAAGCAAAGTGCTCCGGTGCGCCTGGAAGTCCCATCAGCCTGAGCAGCGTTAGCAGCCCGGGCACTGTAACGCTGCTCAGGCGAGACACTCCATTTCAGACAGTTCCAAGGGACTGCCTGTAATTAAAAGTACCTCCAAAAACCTCCAAAAACGGATAAAAAAAATAACATCCAGACCTCCAGGAACACTCCCCGGTTAAGCCCCGTGCGATTGGGGGGCTGGAGATCCATTTCCAGGACTTCCAGGGGGGGTCATAGTCACTCGATTTTACCCCAGTGACAGTGAGCCTTCCCCGGGCAAGCAAAGTGCTCCGGTGCGCCTGGAAGTCCCATCAGCCTGAGCAGCGTTAGCAGCCCGGGCACTGTAACGCTGCTCAGGCGAGACACTCCATTTCAGACAGTTCCAAGGGACTGCCTGTAATTAAAAGTACCTCCAAAAACCTCCAAAAAACGGATTAAAATAACATCCAGACCTCCAGGAACACTCCCCGGTTAAGCCCAGTGTGGCTGGGGGCCTGGAGATCCACTTCCAAGACTTCCAGGGGGGGGTCATGGTCACTCGATTTCATCCCAGTGACAGTGAGCCTTCCCCGGGCAAGCAAAGTGCTCCGGTGCGCCTGGAAGTCCCATCAGCCTGAGCAGCGTTAGCAGCCCGGGCACTGTAACGCTGCTCAGGCGAGACACTCCATTTCAGACAGTTCCAAGGGACTGCCTGTAATTAAAAGTACCTCCAAAAACCTCCAAAAACGGATTAAAATAACATCCAGACCTCCAGGAACACTCCCTGGTTAAGCCC
>JAIEZT010000730.1:5000-15000 GCA_019594935.1 Periophthalmus modestus | reverse complement strand
CCTGGCTCCTTACCCAGAGAGAGTGAGCCTTTTGTGGGTAAGTAAAGTGCGTGTGTGCCCCTGGAGGTCCAGCTCCGGGGGAGGGTGGGAGTTAGTCTTAGGGTTAGTGTGAGTGTTAGTGTTATTCCCTGGAGTGTGGGCCCTGGTAGTGGAGGTCCAGCTGAGGGGGGGCCCATTCCCTGGCTCCTTACCCAGAGATAGTGAGGCTCCTTACCCAGAGATAGTGAGGCCTGTGTGGGTAAGAAAAGTGTGGCCTGGAGCCTGGAGGCCGAGCTCTGGAGAAGGGCACATGCCCTGGCTCCTTACCCAGAGAGAGTGAGCCTTTTGTGGGTAAGTAAAGTGCGTGTGTGCCCCTGGAGGTCCAGCTCCGGGGGAGGGTGGGAGTTAGTTTAGGGTTAGTGTGAGTGTTAGTGTTATTCCCTGGAGTGTGGGCCCTGGTAGTGGAGGTCCAGCTGAGGGGGGGGCCCATTCCCTGGCTCCTTACCCAGAGATAGTGAGGCCTGTGTGGGTAAGAAAAGTGTGGGCCTGGAGCCTGGAGGCCGAGCTCTGGAGAAGGGCACATGCCCTGGCTCCTTACCCAGAGAGAGTGAGCCTTTTGTGGTAAGTAAAGTGCGTGTGTGCCCCTGGAGGTCAGCTCCGGGGGAGGGGGGAGTTAGTCTTAGGGTTAGTGTGAGTGTTAGTGTTATTCCCTGGAGTGTGGGCCCTGGTAGTGGAGGTCCAGCTGAGGGGGGGGCCCCATCCCTGGCTCCTTACCCAGAGATAGTGAGGCCTGTGTGGGTAAGAAAAGTGTGGCCCTGAGCCTGGAGGCCGAGCTCTGGAGAAGGGCACATGCCCTGGCTCCTTACCCAGAGAGAGTGAGCCTTTTGTGGGTAAGTAAAGTGCGTGTGTGCCCCTGAGGTCCAGCTCCGGGGGAGGGTGGAGTTAGTCTTAGGGTTAGTGTGAGTGTTAGTGTTATTCCCTGGAGTGTGGGCCCTGGTAGTGGAGGTCCAGCTGAGGGGGGGGGCCATTCCCTGGCTCCTTACCCAGAGATAGTGAGGCCTGTGTGGGTAAGAAAAGTGTGGCCTGGAGCCTGGAGGCCGAGCTCTGGAGAAGGGCACATGCCCTGGCTCCTTACCCAGAGAGAGTGAGCCTTTTGTGGGTAAGTAAAGTGCGTGTGTGTGCCCCTGGAGGTCCAGCTCCGGGGGGGGTGGAGTTAGTCTTAGGGTTAGTGTGAGTGTTAGTGTTATTCCCTGGAGTGTGGGCCCTGGTAGTGGAGGTCCAGCTGAGGGGGGGCCCATTCCCTGGCTCCTTACCCAGAGATAGTGAGGAGGCCTGTGTGGGTAAGAAAGTGTGTGGCCTGGAGCCTGGAGGCCGAGCTCTGGAGAAGGGCACATGCCCTGGCTCCTTACCCAGAGAGAGTGAGCCTTTTGTGGGTAAGTAAAGTGCGTGTGTGCCCCTGGAGGTCCAGCTCCGGGGGAGGGTGGGAGTTAGTCTTAGGGTTAGTGTGAGTGTTAGTGTTATTCCCTGGAGTGTGGGCCCTGGTAGTGGAGGTCCAGCTGAGGGGGGGGGGCCATTCCCTGGCTCCTTACCCAGAGATAGTGAGGCCTGTGTGGGTAAGAAAAGTGTGGCCTGGAGCCTGGAGGCCGAGCTCTGGAGAAGGGCACATGCCCTGGCTCCTTACCCAGAGAGAGTGAGCCTTTTGTGGGTAAGTAAAGTGCGTGTGTGCCCCTGGAGGTCCAGCTCCGGGGGAGGGTGGGAGTTAGTCTTAGGGTTAGTGTGAGTGTTAGTGTTATTCCCTGGAGTGTGGGCCCTGGTAGTGGAGTGGAGGTCAGCTGAGGGGGGGGGGGGCCATTCCCTGGGCTCCTTACCCAGATAGTGAGGCCTGTGTGGGTAAGAAAAGTGTGGCCTGGAGCCTGGAGGCCGAGCTCTGGAGAAGGGCACATGCCCTGGCTCCTTACCCAGAGAGAGTGAGCCTTTTGTGGGTAAGTAAAGTGCGTGTGTGCCCCTGGAGGTCCAGCTCCGGGGGAGGGTGGGAGTTAGTCTTAGGGTTAGTGTGAGTGTGTGTTAGTGTGTTATTCCCTGGAGTGTGGGCCCTGGTAGTGGAGGTCCAGCTGAGGGGGGGCCCATTCCCTGGCTCCTTACCCAGAGATAGTGAGGCCTGTGTGGGTAAGAAAAGTGTGGCCTGGAGCCTGGAGGCCGAGCTCTGGAGAAGGGCACATGCCCTGGCTCCTTACCCAGAGAGAGTGAGCCTTTTGGGTAAAGTAAAGTGCGTGTGTGCCCCTGGAGGTCAGCTCCGGGGGAGGGTGGGAGTTAGTCTTAGGGTTGTGTGTGTGTTAGTGTTATTCCCTGGAGTGTGGGCCCTGGTAGTGGAGGTCCAGCTGAGGGGGGGCCCATTCCCTGGCTCCTTACCCAGAGATAGTGAGGCCTGTGTGGGTAAGAAAAGTGTGGCCTGGAGCCTGGAGGCCGAGCTCTGGAGAAGGGCACATGCCTGGCTCCTTACCCAGAGAGAGTGAGCCTTTTGTGGGTAAGTAAAGTGCGTGTGTGCCCCTGGAGGTCCAGCTCCGGGGAGGGTGGGAGTTAGTCTTAGGGTTAGTGTGAGTGTTAGTGTGTTATTCCCTGGAGTGTGGGCCCTGGTAGTGGAGGTCCAGCTGAGGGGGGGCCCATTCCCTGGCTCCTTACCCAGAGAGATAGTGAGGCCTGTGTGGGTAAGAAAAGTGTGGCCTGGAGCCTGGAGGCCGAGCTCTGGAGAAGGGCACATGCCCTGGCTCCTTACCCAGAGAGAGTGAGCCTTTTGTGGGTAAGTAAAGTGCGTGTGTGCCCCTGGAGGTCCAGCTCCGGGGGAGGGTGGGAGTTAGTCTTAGGGTTAGTGTGAGTGTTAGTGTTATTCCCTGGAGTGTGGGCCCTGGTAGTGGAGGTCCAGCTGAGGGGGGGCCCATTCCCTGGCTCCTTACCCAGAGATAGTGAGGCCTGTGTGGGTAAGAAAAGTGTGTGGCCTGGAGCCTGGAGGCCGAGCTCTGGAGAAGGGCACATGCCCTGGCTCCTTACCCAGAGAGAGTGAGCCTTTTGTGGGTAAGTAAAGTGCGTGTGTGCCCCTGGAGGTCCAGCTCCGGGGGAGGGTGGGAGTTAGTTAGTCTTAGGGTTAGTGTGAGTGTTAGTGTTATTCCCTGGAGTGTGGGCCCTGGTAGTGGAGGTCCAGCTGAGGGGGGCCCATTCCCTGGCTCCTTACCCAGAGATAGTGAGGCCTGTGTGGGTAAGAAAAGTGTGGCCTGGAGCCTGGAGGCCGAGCTCTGGAGAAGGGCACATGCCCTGGCTCCTACCCAGAGAGAGTGAGCCTTTTGTGGGTAAGTAAAGTGCGTGTGTGCCCCTGGAGGTCCAGCTCCGGGGGAGGGTGGGAGTTAGTCTTAGGGTTAGTGTGAGTGTTAGTGTTATCCCCTGGAGTGTGGGCCCTGGTAGTGGAGGTCCAGCTGAGGGGGGGGGGGGCCATTCCCTGGCTCCTTACCCAGAGATAGTGAGGCCTGTGTGGTAAGAAAAGTGTGGCCTGGAGCCTGGAGGCCGAGCTCTGGAGAAGGGCACATGCCCTGGCTCCTTACCCAGAGAGAGTGAGCCTTTTGTGGGTAAGTAAAGTGCGTGTGTGCCCCTGGAGGTCCAGCTCCGGGGGAGGGTGGGAGTTAGTCTTAGGGTTAGTGTGAGTGTTAGTGTTATTCCCTGGAGTGTGGGCCCTGGTAGTGGAGGTCCAGCTGAGGGGGGGCCATTCCCTGGCTCCTTACCCAGAGATAGTGAGGCCTGTGTGGGTAAGAAAAGTGTGGCCTGGAGCCTGGAGGCCGAGCTCTGGAGAGGGCACATGCCCTGGCTCCTTACCCAGAGAGAGTGAGCCTTTTGTGGGTAAGTAAAGTGCGTGTGTGCCCCTGAGGTCCAGCTCCGGGGAGGGTGGGAGTTAGTCTTAGGGTTAGTGTGAGTGTTAGTGTTATTCCCTGGAGTGTGGGCCCTGGTAGTGGAGGTCCAGCTGAGGGGGGGCCCATTCCCTGGCTCCTTACCCAGAGATAGTGAGGCCTGTGTGGGTAAGAAAAGTGTGGCCTGGAGCCTGGAGGCCGAGCTCTGGAGAAGGGCACATGCCCTGGCTCCTTACCCAGAGAGAGTGAGCCTTTTGTGGGTAAGTAAAGTGCGTGTGTGCCCCTGGAGGTCCCAGCTCCGGGGGAGGGTGGGAGTTAGTCTTAGGGTTAGTGTGAGTGTTAGTGTATTTCCTGGAGTGTGGGCCCTGGTAGTGGAGGTCCAGCTGAGGGGGGGCCCATTCCCTGGCTCCTTACCCAGAGAGATAGTGAGGCCTGTGTGGGTAAGGGTAAGAAAAGTGTGGCCTGGAGCCTGGAGGCCGAGCTCTGGAGAAGGGCACATGCCCTGGCTCCTTACCCAGAGAGAGTGAGCCTTTTGGGTAAGGTAAGTAAAGTGCGTGTGTGCCCCTGGAGGTCCAGCTCCGGGGGAGGGTGGGAGTTAGTCTTAGGGTTAGTGTGAGTGTTAGTGTTATTCCCTGGAGTGTGGGCCCTGGTAGTGGAGGTCCAGCTGAGGGGGGGGCCATTCCCTGGCTCCTTACCCAGAGATAGTGAGGCCTGTGTGGGTAAGAAAAGTGTGGCCTGGAGCCTGGAGGCCGAGCTCTGGAGAAGGGCACATGCCCTGGCTCCTTACCCAGAGAGAGTGAGCCTTTTGTGGGTAAGTAAAGTGCGTGTGTGCCCCTGGAGGTCCAGCTCCGGGGGAGGGTGGGAGTTAGTCTTAGGGTTAGTGTGAGTGTTAGTGTTATTCCCTGGAGTGTGGGCCCTGGTAGTGGAGGTCCAGCTGAGGGGGGGGCCCATTCCCTGGCTCCTTACCCAGAGATAGTGAGGCCTGTGTGGGTAAAGAAAAGTGTGGCCTGGAGCCTGGAGGCCGAGCTCTGGAGAAGGGCACATGCCCTGGCTCCTTACCCAGAGAGAGTGAGCCTTTTGTGGGTAAGTAAAGTGCGTGTGTGCCCCTGGAGGTCCAGCTCCGGGGGAGGGTGGGAGTTAGTCTTAGGGTTAGTGTGAGTGTTAGTGTTATTCCCTGGAGTGTGGGCCCTGGTAGTGGAGGTCCAGCTGGGGGGGGCCCATTCCCTGGCTCCTTACCCAGAGATAGTGAGGCCTGTGTGGGTAAGAAAAGTGTGGGCCTGGAGCCTGGAGGCCGAGCTCTGGAGAAGGGCACATGCCCTGGCTCCTTACCCAGAGAGAGTGAGCCTTTTGTGGGTAAGTAAAGTGCGTGTGTGCCCTGGAGGTCCAGCTCCGGGGGAGGGTGGGGAGTTAGTCTTAGGGTTAGTGTGAGTGTTAGTGTTATTCCCTGGAGTGTGGGCCCTGGTAGTGGAGGTCCAGCTGGGGGGGCACATTCCCTGGCTCCTTACCCAGAGAGAGTGAGCCTTTGTGGGTAAGATGAGTGCGGGTGTGCCCCTGGAGGTCCATGTCCGGGGGAGGGTGGGAGTTAGGCTTAGTGTAGGAGTTAGTGTTAGTGTTATTCCCTGGAGTGTGGGCCCTGGTAGTCCACCTCCAGGGGAGGGCCCATTCCCTGGCTCCTTACCCAGAGATAGTGAGGCCTGTGTGGGTAAGAAAAGTGTGGCCTGGAGCCTGGAGGCCCAGCTCTGGAGAAGGGCACATTCCCTGGCTCCTTACCCAGGGAGAGTGAGCCTTTTGTGAGTAAGTAAAAGTGCGTGTGTGCCCCTGGAGATCCAGCTCCGGGGGACGGTGGGAGTTAAGCTTACGGTTAGTGTGAGTGTTAGTGTTATTCCCTGGAGCGTGAGCCCCGGTAGTGGAGGTCCAGCGGAGAGGGCCCATTCCCTTGCTCCTTACCCAGGGAGAGTGAGCCTTTTGTGGGTAAGATAAGTATGGCCTGGGCCCTGGGAGTCCAGCTCCAGAGGGTTGTTAAGCTTAGTGTAGGAGTTAGTGTCAGTGTTATTCCCTGGAGTGTGGGCCCTGGTAGTTGAGCTCCAGCGGAGAGGGCACATTGCCTGGCTCTTTACCCAGAGATAGTGAGGCCTGTGTGGGTAAGATAAGTGCGTCCTGGGCCCTGGTAGTGGAGGTCCAGCGGAGAGGGCCCATTCCCTAGCTCCTTACCCAGAGATAGTGAGCCTTTTGTGGGTAAGATAAGTATGGCCTGGGCCCTGGGAGTCCAGCTCCAGAGGAGTGTTAAGCTTAGTGTAGGTGTTAGCGTTATTCCCTGGAGTGTGGGCCCTGGTAGTGGAGCTCCAGGAGAGGGCGCATTCCCTGGCTCCTTACCCAGAGATAGTGAGCCTTTTGTGGGTAAGATAAGTTTGGCCTGGGCCCTGGTAGTGGAGCTCCAGGAGAGGGGGCATTCCCTGGCTCCTTACCCAGGGGTAGTGAGCCTTTTGTGGGTAAGATAAGTTTGGCCTGGGCCCTGGTAGTGGAGCTCCAGGACAGGGGGCATTCCCTGGCTCCTTACCCAGAGATAGTGAGCCTTTTGTGGGTAAGATAAGTATGGCCTGGGCCCTGGGAGTCCAGCTCCAGAGGAGTGTTAAGCTTAGTGTAGGTGTTAGTGTTATTCCTGGAGTGTGGGCCCTGGTAGTGGAGCTCCAGGAGAGGGCACATTCCCTGGCTCCTTACCCAGAGATAGTGAGCTTTTTGTGGGTAAGATACGTGTGTCCTGGGCCCTGGTAGTGGAGCTCCAGGAGAGGGGGCATTCCCTGGCTCCTTACCCATAGATAAAGAACCTCCAAAAACCTCCAAAAAAAAGATTTAAAATAGCACCCAGACCTCTAGGGACACTCCCTGCTTAAGCCCAGTGTGGCCGCGGGCCTGGAGATCCACTTCCAAGACTTCCAGGGGGGGGGGTCATCGTCACTCGATTTTACCCCAGTGACAGTGAGCCTTCCCTGGGTAAGCAAAGTGCTCCGTGCGCCTGGAGGTCCTCCCCCCGAGTGAGCAGTGTTATCAGCCCGGGCACTGTTACACTGCTCTCGTGAAATTTTCCAACAGTTAAAAGTGATAAAAAGAACCTCCAAAAACCTCCAAAAACAGATTAAAATAGCACCCAGACCTCTAGGGACATTCCCTGCTTAAGCCCAGTGTGGCCGGGGGCCTGGAGATCCACTTCCAAGACTTCCAGGGGGGGGTCACAGTCACCCATATCGTGCCCAGGGACAGTGCACTCTCCCCGGACACACAGAGTGCTCCCGCGGGCGTGGAGCTCCGCGCCGTGCGGGCCTCGTACGGGGCCGATAAAAACCTCCAAAAACGGATTAAAATAACATCCAGACCTCTAGGGACACTCCCTGCATAAGCCCAGTGTGGCCGGGGGCCTGGAGATCCACTTCCAAGACTTCCAGGGGGGGGTCACAGTCACCCATATCGTGCCCAGGGACAGTGCACTCTCCCCGGACTCACAGAGTGCTCCCGCGGGCCGGAGCTCCGCGCCGTGCGGGGCCTCGTACGGGGCCGATAAAACCTCCAAAAACGGATTAAAATATGCAAAATAGACCCCCTCCAGGGACACTCCCTGCATAAGCCCAGTGTGGCCGGGGGCCTGGAGATCCACTTCCAAGACTTCCAGGGGGGGGGTCACAGTCACCCATATCCCCCAGGGACAGTGAGCCTTCCCCGGAAGCAACACAGAGTGCTCCCGGTGGCGTGGAGCTCCGCGCCGTGAGCAGCGTACCAGCCCGGGCACTGTAACCTCCAAAAACGGATTAAATAAAATTTCAGACAGTCCAGGGACACTCCCTGCATAAGCCCAGTGTGGCCGGGGGCCTGGAGATCCACTTCCAAGACTTCCAGGGGGGGGTCACAGTCACCCATATCGTGCCCCAGGACAGTGCACTCTCCCCGGTTAAGCACAGTGTGCTCCGGGGGCCTGGAGATCCGCGCCGTGCGGGACTCGTCCAGGGGGGGATTAAAACCTCCAAAAAAAACAATTTTTACATCCAGTGACTAGGGACACTCCCTGCATAAGCCCAGTGTGGCCGGTGCCTGGAGATCCTGGAGGGTCTTCCAAGACTTCCAGGGGGGGGTCACAGTCACCCATATCGTGCCCAGCAGACAGCCTGAGCAGCTCTCCCCGGACTCACAGAGTGCTCAGGCGGGCCTCCATTTCAGCTCCCAAGGGACTGCCTGTAATTAAAAGTACCTCCAAAACCTCCAAAAACGGATGAAAATAACATCCAGACCTCCAGGAACACTCCCCGGTTAAGCCCAGTGTGGCCGGGGGCCTGGAGATCCACTTCCAAGACTTCCAGGGGGGGGTCATGGTCACTCGATTTTACCCCAGTGACAGTGAGCCTTCCCCGGTAAGCAAAGTGCTCCGGTGCGCCTGGAAGTCCCATCAGCCTGAGCAGCGTTAGCAGCCCGGGCACTGTAACGCTGCTCAGGCGAGACACTCCATTTCAGACAGTTCCAAGGGACTGCCTGTAATTAAAAGTACCTCCAAAAACCTCCAAAAACGGATGAAAATAACATCCAGACCTCCAGGAACACTCCCCGGTTAAGCCCAGTGTGGCCGGGGGGCTGGAGATCCACTTCCAAGACTTCCAGGGGGGGGTCATGGTCACTCGATTTTACCCCAGTGACAGTGAGCCTTCCCCGGGTAAGCAAAGTGCTCCGGTGCGCCTGGAAGTCCCATCAGCCTGAGCAGCGTTAGCAGCCCGGGCACTGTAACGCTGCTCAGGCGAGACACTCCATTTCAGACAGTTCCAAGGGACTGCCTGTAATTAAAAGTACCTCCAAAAACCTCCAAAAACGGATGAAAATAACATCCAGACCTCCAGGAACACTCCCCGGGTTAAGCCCAGTGTGGCCGGGGGGCTGGAGATCCACTTCCAAGACTTCCAGGGGGGGGTCATGGTCACTCGATTTTACCCCAGTGACAGTGAGCCTTCCCGGGCAAGCAAAGTGCTCCGGTGCGCCTGGAAGTCCATCAGCCTGAGCAGCGTTAGCAGCCCGGGCACTGTAACGCTGCTCAGGCGAGACACTCCATTTCAGACAGTTCCAAGGGACTGCCTGTAATTAAAAGTACCTCTCCAAAACCTCCAAAAAACGGATGAAAAATAACATCCAGACCTCCAGGAACACTCCCCGGTTAAGCCAGTGTGGCTGGGGGCCTGGAGATCCACTTCCAAGACTTCCAGGGGGGGGTCATGGTCACTCGATTTTACCCAGTGACAGTGAGCCTTCCCCGGGCAAGCAAAGTGCTCCGGTGCGCCTGGAAGTCCCATCAGCCTGAGCAGCGTTAGCAGCCCGGGCACTGTAACGCTGCTCAGGCGAGACACTCCATTTCAGACAGTTCCAAGGGACTGCCTGTAATTAAAAGTACCTCCAAAAAACCTCCAAAAACGGATTAAAAATAACATCCAGACCTCCAGGAACACTCCCCCGTTAAGCCCAGTGTGGCTGGGGGCTGGAGATCCACTTCCAGGACTTCCAGGGGGGGGTCATAGTCACTCGATTTTACCCCAGTGACAGTGAGCCTTCCCGGGGGCAAGCAAAGTGCTCCGGTGCGCCTGGAAGTCCCATCAGCCTGAGCAGCGTTAGCAGCCCGGGCACTGTAACGCTGCTCAGGCGAGACCACTCCATTTCAGACAGTTCCAAGGGACTGCCTGTAATTAAAAGTACCTCAGCGTTAACCTCCAAAAAACGGATTAAAATAACCTCCAGACCTCCAGGAACACTCCCCGGTTAAGCCCAGTGTGGCTGGGGGGCTTAGAGATCCACTTCCAAGACTTCCAGGGGGGGGTCAGCCCGGTCACTCGATTTCATCCCAGTGACAGTGAGCCTTCCAGGGGAAAGCAAAGTGCTCCGGTGCGCCTGGAAGTCCCATCAGCCTGAGCAGCGTTAGCAGCCCGGGCACTGTAACGCTGCTCAGGCGAGACACTCCATTTCAGACAGTTCCAAGGGACTGCCTGTAATTAAAAGTACCTCAAAAAACCTCCAAAAACGGATTAAAATAACATCCAGACCTCCAGGAAACACTCCCTGGTTAAGCCCGGTGTGGCTGGGGGCCTGGAGATCCACTTCAGGACTTCCAG
>JAIEZT010000073.1:458290-516430 GCA_019594935.1 Periophthalmus modestus | reverse complement strand
ACGCGGCTCGTGGGGCCTTCACAACCGGCGGGGGTCTGAGCACTCACACTCTGCGTTTGGTCTGTAAATTATACCTGAAACTAAATGGCAAATGCTCAGCTTTAGTGAAAAGTATTTAAGGTTATTCTACAAAGCTCATTGTGAGGCAGGCGAATAAGACAGTCACGGCAGAATAATGACTTAATTATACTTTCGTAGCATAATGTGTAATGTTTAAACTGATCTCGAAGGGGATTATCGTTTTTTCTACACCGAGTTTTTGAAGGTGACAACATGCAGGCTGGTGCTAATCACGCTGGGCCCACTCCGCATATTTTTCAATAAAACATAACAAGGACGGGGTGCGGGTAGGCTAATGAGGTCACATCTACTCGAGTAACTTCAATTGTACCGTAAACTTCACTTGATAATGAGATTTTTAAATGACAGTATTTTCCTGCTCTTCGTCACCAAAAACTAAAAACAAAAGGAAAAGAAAAGTACTTTTTGGGACAGATCACGGCAACAAATACATAAAATTACACTTTTTCATTTCCCCTGAAAATTCCGCAAGAAAAAACGCAAAAAACTTTCATTATCCTGCATGTTTTACTGTAACTGCTCTCTGGGGAAGGAGGTCTGCTTGTCTCCATGGATACGATACCAAGTCTGTGAATGTGTTTGTACAATATGGCATTAAACCTGCAGTTATGGAGCGGTAATTGCCTCTCACACATCTGAGCTGTACTGTACCCGTGGCCTGGTTGTGTCTCTGTGGAGTGTGGATCAGTTTAATCCCATAATCTGAAACATTCTACACGATAGAGGCAAAGATCAGAGCAGAGACGACTCGTGGGACAGAGTGATGAGTTAAGAGGCACCACATCATTGAACATTGACACTTCATACAAATACACAAGACAAATACTACTTTATCTAAGGGATAAGATTGGCTCGAAGTTCTAGTAGTCAGTGTAGATTAGTATAAGTACTATGAGCATATCATTGGTGTTAATGGCTTTAAATTCTTTTGTTAAGTTCTTTTGTTACAGCCCTTGCTCGTTTGGGGACGTAAACAACAAAATAACCAAGTTGCAAAAATGTGTAAAGAAAAGAAGAACTGTAATTACATGATACTAAACACACTAAACCAAAGCTCCCTTGCCAAAAAAACAAAGATAACGTTATCTAAACAAACAAATTTACTGAAACGAAAATCTTAGTACTGACCTGACGAAGTGTCCCCCCTTGACCAACAAATCACGACCCCGATAGTGACCTAGAACAAACGAGACACTGACAACGGGCCAGTCGCCCCGAGCTGGGATGTCCCCCCCGACCTTCGGAAAGTTTGGAGGTGGCTGAATCTGATTGGCCAAGGCTTGAAATGTTTCCCATGACAATCGAGGGGTCCAAAAGTCCAAACCAAAGCAACTTAAGCCAAGGGCCGTAACAGTCGGGCTTGGACCCAACGCGCAGAAGACGACTCGTGGAGAGAGTGGATCGAGTGTTGTGTTCACGTGGCCCAGATCCTTGAATGTTAAGTGAACAGAATAGACCGAAACCGGTAAATAACCATTCAAACAAGTACTTTCTTGACTTTTTGGTTGTGGACTGGATCAGCTCAAGAGTCCAAACACATCCAGAGTTCAGAAATACTTTGAGGTCGACTGTCGGCTGTATCAGTTTGACCCAACGTTGAAGAGGTCGAGTAGAAAGTGAAATTTTGGGTCGCCTACCCTCCCTCACGAAGAGCAGGTGCAGCTCGATGTACGAGACAAGTCTTTTCAGATGTAGGCTTATTCCATAGCTCCACACGTTTATTTAATGGATATACTGGCTCGAGACCTGAGATAGTAGTAGTAGTAAGTAGTATAGTAACTATGACCAGATCGTTGGGCTAGGATCAGACGACCAGAGACGACTCGTACACCGACCTGTTTACCAGGCGAAATGGAGGTAAATGAACTTTAAAACTACCAGCTTCACACTCTCTCGTGCTACTCCGGCACCTACCGTAGTGAGTGCTACTGTTGGCGAATACGGGCCCTGATTGGACGCAACGAGTCACGATGAGCGTGACACGCCAGACTCAGGAAAGAGGAGAGAGAGACGAGTAATAAGACGATTTCCCGCTCACCTTTAAACTATACAGAAGGTAACGATCTGGAGTCATTTTTCCGCACATATTAAGAGTGAAATAAAGAAATGTCCGTCTTACCTACAAAAAAACAAGCCGCCAGAGTTCATCATTTAGACACAAAAACGGCGCTCTGAAACGGCCCCGTGGAATTGAAACAAACTTGTAATCAGCAGATCTGCCTCGTAACGGTATCGTGCGTGACAGTGTGGAAATGAAGAGGCAGGGGAAACTTCACAGAAAGAACGAGGAGGATATTGAAGAAGACGCAGCTTAATAGCTTTACCACACCCACCAGACTCACCAGGGCTTTCCCACTAACACGAAACATAATGTCCTCTGCAACTCGGGACTGGGAAACCAAGAAGCGCTTTGCAAATCGGGGATTATTAAAGCTGCACTGTGAACTTCTCTGCCACCTGCTCGTCTCCATGGTATATGTCACAGGCTGGCGCCTGTAAATTCCCCGGTCCTGGATTTTTTTGGTGCGATGGTGCTTAACATTTAGATTTACATCGCAGGTGTTTTCTACCGTCCATAGTGATGGTGGGACGCCTTTCCAGAATCTGCCCTGTAACCCTCCCATGGTAATAATGTAGTTTATGCCCTACTGGCGGAACATTCCGGAAAAACAAGAAACGGACGTTTGATACTAAGAATGGAACAACAGAATAGTGTTTTACCTTTCTTACCTTTAAATTATGTAATTTTTTTTTTTTATGTCTCAGAAGAAGAGAGGAAGGAAAGAATGTGAAAGGACGAGAGGAAAGAGTAGGAACAGAGGGAGGGGCGAGAGAAGGGTGCGGAAAGAAGAGGTGACGGAATGTAAGGAGAGAAAAGAGAGAGAGGAGGGTAATAAGGAAAGAACAAAGGAAAGATATGAAGAGAGCGAAGAGATGGAGGAAGAAAGAAAAGATCACCGCCAGCGTATAGAAAGAGGTACAGTAAAGAACCTCTAGCAAAGAGAGATGGAGAGGTAAGAGAGGAAAGGACGGAGAGAAGTGTAATGATGGAGAAGAGGTGAAAGCGGAAGGAGAGGGTAGGAATAGTGGGTGTCGGAAGGAGGTAAAAGATGGGAGAGTAGAGAGAGTAGGGATGACTAAGAGGAGGACAGAGAGAATAGGATGGAAGGCGAGGAAAGTGGAGGAGCATAAAGATGGGGGAAAGAGGAAACTAGACCGGAAAGAGATAAAGAAGTCAGAGATCTGAAAGATAGGATGGATAAAAGAAACGATAAGCGCATTAGTAGAAAGAGGTAACTGCATAAGCAGTGAGAAGAGATAGTAGGTAAGGAGAGGCATAGACAAGTCTAGGTAGTTTAGTAAATGTGTTCCTATTCAGAAGGTAAACAAACACAAAAATCGAGTAGAAAGAGAGAGTACTGAGAAAGAGGAGAATAGAGTGAAGACAAGTAGAGTGGTGGAATGAAATATGTGTGAAGGAATGTAGTTATAGAAAAGAGAGAGACGATGGTGACAGATGTATAGAAGATCCGGAGTATATAAATAAATAGAGCGAATATATGCTTTAGAAAGAAAAACATAAAATCATAGTCGATAGCAAAGGAATAACATAGAGAAAATGAGAGAGGAGGTAGAAGATGTACGTTTTACGTGGTCCAGAGCACTCCTTCTGTACGTCCTTATATTTGTGAAGATACCTCAACAATCACTTTAAACCTATGAAAAGGTTCAAGTCTGTATCTGCTCATGCTGCTCATACGATGATCTATTTTCTATACCGCGTTTTAGTATCTCTTATAACCATTTTTTGACCTTTTTTGACTAGAAATCCTCCGTTTCTGTGTCGACCTCTTGCTCACCCTGACTGGCGACAGGTGGCGACAGGTTGCACCTCGACTGGATGTTAAGACGACTCCCTCACAACACCGTCTCACTCTCGCTTCACTTTTGTTTTTCTCCTCCCTTAAAAACACACGTCTCATCGAGGTGAGTCTCATCGAGGTGATATCTCGTCTCTGCGAAAACTACGACTCCACAGACACAAAGCAGTGCCACACTCCACCAGAAAAGTGACCAGTGCAGCTTTAAGCCGCTGGATTAGCCATGTTCACAACTACAGCTTTTAAAGGGACGCAGCAGGACAAGTCGAATGCAAACAGTATCAACGGGAGGCAGAAAGGACACATTACACATATTTTCACATATTTTGATTCAGAGAAAATGTCAGAGCGTTGTGTGTTTTATGCCGTGGTTGTGCGCAGTGGGAAGCTCTCAGCCTGTGCGGACCGGAGGCTGGAAAGTCTTTGACAGCAGAGAATAATTATTTTTTTGCTTGAGTACTTTACCATTACAGGAATTTGGCTGGATGAACGGCTTTACAGTTAGATTATAAATATACGTGTGTGAAATAAGTCCAGAGAGACTCGAGTGACACAGTGTTAATTCAGACGGAAAATAAACACATCAGCAGAAGATGAAGCTTATTAAAGGCAAACGAAACACCTGTGGCAGAGTCCGACAAAGGGGGCGGTGCTCGGAGGACTGAGGGGGCGGGGCTGTAAATGTGGCGACGTGGACCACAGCGAGACATTGTTGGGGCGTCGTTTTGCTCTGCGCGCTCGGCGGAGTCTGTCCTGATGCCGTCATGGCTCCCGCTTTGCCTGGACCAGACCCAGAGCGGCTGAAAGAGTCACTGCTAAAGAGCCACGAGCATCAGAGCTAACGGCTAATCTTCTGTCATCTCAAGCTCTTCAGAAATGACAGCCTCGGGGACAGCGCTCGAGGCTCGTCTGTAGTTATATTCCGCATTTTCCGGACTACAGAACGCACCTGATTAAGAGCCACACGCTTTAATTTTAGAAAGAAAAACTTGTACAAGCTGCACTGGATTTTAAGCCGCAGGTTTCCACGAAGTAATATGAAAAATGAGCTCAAAAACGTTCATTTGGAGGGACTAGTGCAGTTTTACATGCTTTTTTACAGTGTATGCCGGGCGTGTTCTGCGTCCTGATTGGCTAAAGGAGGTGCCGTGTTCTGCATCCTGATTGGCTAAAGGAGGTGCCGTGTTCTGCGTCCTGATTGGCTAAAGGACGGTTGCCGTGTTCTGCGTCCTGATTGGCTAAAGGAGGTGCGTGTTCTGCGTCCTGATTGGCTAAAGGAGGTGTGTGTTCTGTGTCCTGATTGGCTAAAGGAGGTGTGTGTTCTGCGTCCTGATTGGCTAAAGGAGGTGCTGTGTCTCCTGTACAGGACAGAATGTTTCAGCCAAATTTACCAAAATATTCTCTGCTGCAGTGTGACTCTGAAACAGTCGCGTTGGACCTTTGTATTTGAGACAAACGCCTCCGACTCGCGTTGTGGACGCTCTGGACGTCCACGAGAGACTTTACATGTGAAACAACATAAAGAAGGAGGAAAAAACATCAGGACGACAGCAGAATAAGTTTGAACAAGGAGCAAAAAGGGCTGTAACCTGCGGATGGATCTGCTTTAGTTTGTGGATCAGTGACTCAAATTATTCTCAAATTATGTTTTCTACTTTTTCACTTATTGCGGGTTATTTTTGGAACATAATAAATGAGGGACGACTGTGTATCTATGGTACTGTATATTTGTCTAGTCTTCTTGGTTCTGCTGCGTAACATTAGACAGAAACAAACACTACAGTTTCTTTCACAGTTCAGTGGATAGATTTATGTCCTCTCTCGATCCCGGGGGCAGAGACACCTTCTGCTTTCTTAACAAGTAACAGTGACACAACTCAAAGCAGCAGTTTACTCTAGTGTTCTTCAGCATTTCTCACCACTCGGAGCCGTGTCGGTGAAATTAATTAACTTTCAGAATATTCACCTCCAAATATAACACGAGAGAAGCAAGTTTCAAACTGTTCAGGAGGAAAAGTGACTTGAAGTTGAACAGCAAACTCCAGAATAACAGAAGAACATCGCTGCAGTCCACCGCTCTGCTCTTTATGTTCAATTATCCACAGTCGAGATCCGTGTGCATCATTTCCACAACAACAAACGGCGTGTGTCTGGTGTGAGGCCGCAGGGAGGTGTCTGAGGTGTGGTTTTCAAAGTCATGAAAATGGTCTCGGTCAAAATCGTGTGAGGTGGAAGCAAACTTTCAAAGGAAAATTCAGATGTGCCGACTATAGGAACGTTCAGAGGTGGAACGGGAACAGTTTGAGACACTAAAGTTTGTGTTTTAACAAGTAAAATGTCACAATAAGGTCAAGAATGTTTTAGTGTGAACTGTATCAAGACTCACTTTGATTTTCACAGTAACCACATAAAACACCTGTGCAAGACATCGTTAAACCATCTACGAAACATCTCCAAACTCCTAAACCTCCCAGACGCAGAGAAACCTGTCCACGCCTTGTGCCTTTATCTCCCCGCCAAGGCTGGATTATTGTTATGGACTTTTTGTTGGGATTCCAGCCGAGGACTTTCAAAAACTACAATACATCCAAAACAGCACCGCCAGAATCCTACTGAAAGTCAGAACATTTGAACATATCACTGGCTCCGGTTTCATCTCAGATTGAAACAAAATCCTTCTGCTGATCCATAAATGCATCACTGTATCAAAACCTGATCACGTCAATCTTCAAACTGCATCCTCAGATCTTCAGGTGGCTCCTTCAGGTCCCACGAGGCTCCGTACGACGAGGGACCGAGCTTCTGTTCAGCTGCACCACGACTCTGGACTTGCCTCCTGCCCAGAGCCACATAGAGCCGCACAGAGCCTCACAGAGCCGCAGGGAGCCGCACAGAGTTACACAGAGACCCATAGAGCCGTAAAGAGCCGCTCAGAGCCGTAAAGAGCCACAGAGAGCTCCGAAGAGAGTTACACAGAGCCAGACAGAGACCCATAGAGCCGTAAAGAGCCGTAAAGAGCCGTAAAGAGCCGCACAGAGCCGCACAGAGCCGCACAGAGCTGCACAGAGCCACACACAGCCTAGATTTTTAAATTTATTTATTTATAAAACCTTACTGCTGACATTTTTAGCTTTTAGCATTTAGTATTTTAAAGTGCTTTTAATTGCAGCAGAGTGAATTATAAATAAAATGTATTATTATTATTATTTTGACAGTTTATCTCACACCTTTATGTCTGCAGTGCACAAGCAGAAGAAAAGTGGCAAAACAAAAGCTGCTGCACTGAGAAATGTTCATCTCGTCTTCCAGCCGTATCCAAAACATCTCTGCAGCTTCATCGTGGAGCTGCACATCGACGACGTTTTCAGAGACACGTGAGAACGTTCACCAAAAGGAAACCTGTGATTTATATGACTTGGTTTGAGTTTGATTTTCCTCACTAAATCAAAACCTAGAGGGATATTTCTTCAAACATTCAAGCAATATTGCCTGTGCACAGTAATAAAGCCGAAACCCACTGCAAATATAGAAACGACGGACCAAAAAGGAGAAAAAAAATGAATTTGCTTTAACATTTCCATAAAAAAACGCTGCTCTTCGGGCGTTGTATAAGTCCAGGATATGGAAAGACTTTGAAATGTCGGCTTCAAAACACCTTTGCTCCATTTTGAGAGATCCGCTGAAAGTTTGCACATTATCTGCGTAATGACAGGGGCGTCCACGACTTTGACACTCGTCTCGTTAAAAAAAACCGTGTTACTTTTAAACCTGTCAGGGGAACATGCTCTTTTCTCTGTCCCTGACTCCAGTGTGAAGAAACTGAAGTCAAACGAAAGACGACGGTTTCATCAAAAGAGCCAGAACGTTCAGGGAGACGTCATGATTGATTTTTATCTCTGTATCGTCCAGTCCAAATATAAAAGCATAAGATACGGCTTTGTCTAGAAGATATTTAAAGACATGTCTCAGCTCATTTCTTATACGACTAAAATACGATCAGATAATCCCAAAAAATATCACCACTACTCCAAACTACCAAACGACTTCAGCTGTCCAAAGTGTTTTAGATCAAAATTAAAGAAAAAACTAATACAAATACAAAGGTAAAGACCAAGAAACACTAAGATATCCTGTGTAGAAAGTGTTAATACCAGGAGAGGAGAAGCTTTTAGTTTAGTCCAGGAGTCAGCACCCTCAGCTCCGGAGCACATGTGTTTTATTTGTGTTTTTAAATTTGTAGCTCTAAAGTGGATCTTGGATTGTGATCTCGAAATATTAAAATTAAATTAGATTGTGTTATTTTTCATCGCTCAAAATAAGCGTCACACTCACGAAAACTGAATATACTGAATATTTACCGGATATTTATCGGATATTTTCCAGATATTTACCGGATATTTACCGGATATTTACTGGATATTTACCAGATATTTACCGGATATTTACCAGATATTTACTGGATATTTACCGGATATTTACCAGATATTTACCGGATATTTACTGAATATTTACCGGATATTTACTGAATATTTACCGGATATTTACTGAATATTTACCGGATATTTACTGAATATTTACCGGATATTTACTGAATATTTACCGGATATTTACCGGATATTTACCAGATATTTACTGAATATTTACCGGGTATTAACCGAATAATTACTCGATAATTACCGGATACTTACTGAATATTTACCTACATTTACCGGTTATTTACCGGTTATTTACCAGATATTTACCGGATATTTACCGGATATTTACTGAATATTTACCGGGTATTTACAGAATATTTACTGGATAATTACCGGATACTTACTGAATATTTACCTACATTTACCGGTTATTTACCGGTTATTTACCAGATATTTACCGGATATTTACCAGATATTTACCGGATATTTACTGAATATTTACCGGATATTTACTGAATATTTACCGGGTATTTACCGAATATTTACTGGATATTTACCAGATATTTACGTGCAAATAGACCAGATTCACTTTCATTAAACAGAATTCCATGTTCGTGGACAGTATGACACAGAAGAGGTGGGGAAGACGACAAAAATACATTTTTTACTATACTGACTGCAAAAATAATCATTGTGCTGCTGAAATCGGTAAAGTGCACTGAGCATCTTGAGAGTTTGAGTTGTTTCCAGGCAACATCACTTCATTGTTCTTGGTTAAACGACTGAAAGGTTTTTTATTCTGCACTCTTCTCTTTTAATGCCAAGTTCACGATGATTATTTATAGTTTCATTTGTTTGGATTGGGATGTTTGAAGTACTTATTCGAGCTATACAAATAAACTCACGCCAAGCGAAGAAAAGCAGCAACGAGACTCCATCACCAAACTATAACACAAAGGAAACAGTAAAGTGTGATTAAGGTGAGATCACAATTATGTTTTCATCACCATCGGAGAAGAAGACGAGAAAACACAACGCCACAAAATGCCAGTGCGCCCACGAGATACGTCCCCTCCTTCTCCGCCCGGGTCTGTGTCTCTGTAATGATCCTCTTTGCCATTTCAGACTTCACTGGTGGCAGGTGCATTTCTCATCTACAGACAGATTATATTTCTTGACTGGCCTGACCTTTCCGGAGCCAGACTACATTGATTCGACCAACCCGCTGTGCAACATCTTAAGTGGGTGCACAGATCTTTAATTGTTGCACGCCGGGGCTGTCTGTCAGAACACCTTGGCATTTACCATGTTGTTCGAGCCAGACGTGAAACGAGACGAGGGACGGAGCGAAACTCCAGAGCGTTTCGCAGCACATGGACCAAGAGAAAACGTAAAAGTACAATTACCCAAACTGTAATCGACTCACACGATGGAAACTTTTCTACCATCGCTAAATAAAATTAATACAGATGGTTGTGCTGTTAAAATTATAAACACAAAATGAGAAATGTGCAGTGAATTCATATTTTTCGATGTTGTGTTATGTACAGAAGAGTCTTTTTAGTACAGATTATAACTGAATAAAACATTAATTAAACTCTAAAGTGCTAACCCTGTGTAATTCTTGTATTTCAGTGTTTTTGTGAATTATTCGTTGCGTTTACAATGTGAACTTTGAACATAATCGTGTTATTAAGACATAATCATAATCACAATCACACACGTGTCACAAAAAGACACGAGTCATAATCACAATCACACACGTGTCACAAAAAGCACAATTACAGATTTTTCTCAAATTATTCAGTCCTAAAAAACAATTAAAATACAGCAATAAAACTGTCACCGGGCAGAAAAAGATATTTCAGCTCCACATTGTGTAACTGCTCTGTGTGTGCGTTTGTTTGTGTTTGTTTGTGTGTGTGTGTGTATGTGTGTGTGTGTGTGTGTTGTGTGTGTGTAGAGGTTGTAGTGTGTGTGTGTGTGTTTGTGTGTGTGTTGTGTGTTGTGTTGTGTGTTGTGTGTTGTGTGTGTTGTGTGTTGTGTAGAGGTCACAGTGTTCTCCGGTTGTATTTCTTGAAAGCTCCTGTTGTGTTGTGTATGTGTGTGGAGGTCGTAGTGTGTATAGTGTGTGCATGTGTTGTGTGTGTTGTGTTGTGTGCATTGTGTAGAGGTCACAGTGTTATCAGGTTGTATGTGTTGAAAGCTCCTGTTGTGTTGTGTGTTGTGTTGTGCGTTGTGTAGAGGTCAGTGTTCTCAGGTTGTATGTGTTCAAAGCTCCTGTTGTGTTGTGTGTGTTGTGTGTTGTGTGTGTTGTGTAGAGGTCAGTGTTCTCAGGTTGTATTTGTTCAAAGCTCCTGTTGTGTTGTGTACGTGTGTGGAGGTCGTAGTGTGTGTTGTGTGTGTTGTATGTTGTGTGTCTGTTGTGTGTGTGTTACGTCTGTTGTGTGTTGTGTTGTGTGTTGTGCGTTGTGTAGAGGTCAGTGTTCTCAGGTTGTATTTGTTCAAAGCTCCTGTTGAAGCAGATAAGCGTCTCTTTTCTTCTTCTTTAGCCTGTGATGCTGCGGTTGTTAAACGTCTGTAGTGAGATCCTTCACTCGGGGGTTTCACACAGACCTTTCTTGACTCCAGTGTCGTGTGTGAGGAGACTCCAGTGTCGTGTGTGAGGAGGGTCCAGTGTCGTGTGTGAGGAGGGTCCAGTGTCGTGTGTGAGGAGACTCCAGTGTCGTGTGTGAGGAGACTCCAGTGTCGTGTGTGAGGAGACTCCAGTGTCGTGTGTGAGGAGACTCCAGTGTCGTGTGTGTCCAGTGTGTGTGAGGAGACTCCAGTGTCGTGTGTGAGGAGGACTCCAGTGTCGTGTGTGAGGAGGGTCCAGTGTCGTGTGTGAGGAGGGTCCAGTGTCGTGTGTGAGGAGGGTCCAGTGTCGTGTGTGAGGAGACTCCAGTGTCGTGTGTGAGGAGACTCCAGTGTCGTGTGTGAGGAGGGTCCAGTGTCGTGTGTGAGGAGGGTCCAGTGTCGTGTGTGAGGAGGGTCCAGTGTCGTGTGTGAGGAGGGTCCAGTGTCGTGTGTGGAGGAGGGTCCAATGTCGTGGTGTGTGTGAGGAGGGTCCAATGTCGTGTGTGAGGAGGGTCCAATGTGAGGAGGAGACCGGCGTCGTGTGTGAGGAGGGTCTGTGTGAAACCCCCGAGTCAAGGATCTCACTACAGACGTTTAACAACAGATCCAGGTGCATCACTTTTTAGTCTTTTATTTAAACAGTTTCCAGTGGTCAAAGTAACTCCTCAGGATCCTAAGCATCTCAATTATTCCCTGCGATGAGTTTATAAGGACTTCTCAGAACTTTCAGAGTCCAGAGTGGAGTTTTGCCATCATAGCATGCCAACAGCGCACTTCCTGATTCTCAGAGGATAAAACACTTTATAATTCGATGCACCAGACGCCAGAGCAGCTTCACTTTTACATTAAGAACTTCACAATATATCAGTACTTTACTCAACTTCTTTTAAAAAATGCATCCGTCCAGCCATATTGAGAAAAAAAAACTCTTATTTCAAACAAAGTGAACTGAGTCCTACAGACCTGGATCTCCCTGAGGTTCTACAGATCTGGATCTCTGACGTTCTACAGACCTGGATCTCCCTGAGGTTCTACAGACCTAGATCTCTGTGACGTTCTACAGATTTGAATCTTTCTGACGTTCTACAGACTGATACAGAGAAATTGAGTTATTCATAGACTGTTCTCCTTGAATGTCATTTATAAACTTGAGTCAAGTCCAACTTCCAGTTTCATATTTGTTTTATGAACAGCCCAAACATTATATCAAAATGTCAGAATATAAATGTTGTATCTGCTGTTCTATCATTTTCAGATGAGACAAAAGACAATCGTCAAATGGACATGTCAGATTTTGTTCCCGTTTGTGGGTAGAACTTTCATTTCCATAGCCCAGAGTGCACCATCGTTCTGTGAATATCCAGTTACAGCGAGTTTAGCCCAGTCGTACATCACTGTCACATTATGGAGCAATCAGAGGACTTCAATCCAATCGTAAAGCTCTGCCTCGTTCGAATAAAATGAAGACGATGTGGGGGGCAGAAGGTGAACATGATCCACAATAAATACACAGGAACTTCAGTATCTAAAAGTGTATCTTTAACATGTACATCGCTCTTAACTTTGGCTGAATCGAATAAAAAAGCAGCTGATTAAAGCCGTTTGCCTCGGGTCTGAAGAGCTCTGAACAGCTCTCTCTGGTGATTCGAGTCTCTCTTCGAGGTGCAGGTGGGTGGATGGTTAAAATCATTAAAATACTAGACCTTATAAAGAAGCTGACTTGTGATATTAAAGTACTTTTTACCACACAAAGCAGCAGAAGGTAAACCTATTTTAAATATATTGTTTCATTAAAAGACCTGAGCTGCAACTGATAAACAGCAGAATGAGCCGATAATAAACCACAGAAGGTTTATTCTTCTCTCTACAGCTCAAATCTCCCTACTTCTGCAAAGAAAAGTACTCACAGTAAATACTGAGTCCTAAAGTATATTGTTCCAGCTTTCACATATTGAACGACAACAGGATATCAAGGACTTTGCTTTGGTTTAGTCACAAAAAAGCTCCTAAAAGTGCTGCTCACTGCTTTGCTGGAAAAGTTCCACTGTCAATTTAAACTTTTGTCAGAAGTATCGGTAAAAATACTTCAAAAACATGTACTTTTGTGTCTCACAGGGAGCGGGGTCACCTCCTCCTGCTTGATCCATGGATAAAGATGAGTTTAATGCAATACCACGGGACATTCCAGGCAGAGATGTGGACTATAAAAGTGACGTACTTCCCTTTAAGTGTCGCCTGATTTTCACTGACTAAAGCCATGTCTCAATTTGACGCTGAAACAAGTATTTTTTCTTAAAGTTGTATAAACACAAGCTAGAACTGAGAAAAAAAGTTATATTTGCCTGATGAAATTCAAAAGGAAAGATTCATTCAGACTCAGAATCAGACTTTTATTGTCAGTGAATACAACTTCACAAACTAGGAACTTTCTTTGGTGATAAAGTGCAACATAAAACAACTGAATAATAATAATAAAAATATATAAGTTAAAAAAAGATATGCTTAAAAATAAAATAGTCTCGGATTCCTGACTTTAATTCCTTACTTCAATCAATCTAAACAGAAATAAACGACTGTGAGGACGACACCTTGACTCTACTTTTATTAAATTATACACAATTAAAAGTAAAAGTGTAATTACTGCAGTGTCTATTTTACACATTTAGCTCATTAGTCGGCCGTCGGGTACTTCGAAGTGTGCAAGCATCAAACTGAAACATGGAGGTAGTTTTACAAATTGCTAATAGAATCAATAGCACCATGCAGCTGTTACCTCTCTGTAAATAGTTAAAATGACAGAAGGTCAGTTTGCAGCGTGTTTATCCACTGATCTGAAGCAAAAGACGAAGTTTAAATCTGTCACTGGACAAATCGTTGTAGGAGTGAAGATGTTTCTCTGCTCGTTCAAGTCTCTTCTTCAGCTCTGGTCAGATGCTGGTGACACCGACTTAAATCTATCTGCAGGAGGAGCTAACGACACTGAAACTGTAAACATCTATTGTCTCCAGTTTCAGAGCGTTACATTGGAGAAACTAAACAGCTACTCCACAAGAGGATGTATCAACACCAACGTGAGAGCTGCTCTGGACCCCAGTCCGCCGTGCATCTACATCTCAAAGGACACTAACCACTCCTCTGAAGATAGAGAAGTTCAGATCTGAGCTGGTCTGAGAGGGGAGTTAAAGAAGATATTTTTGTTAGGAAAGAGAATCCTTCCTTAAACAGGAGCTTGAGACATAACTTCTCTCCGTCTATAACTCCATCCTCAGAACCAGAACAATATCAGGGTCGTTAAGGGCTGAATAGGGTAGCTCCAGCTGAAACTAGAAGACAGTAGATCTGACCAGAACTGAAAAAGAGACTTGGATGAGCAGAAAAACGTCTTGATTCCTACCACGAGGAGTCCAGTGACAGATTTAAAAATTTCCTGTGGATCAGACCTGGACGACTGAGGGACACAGATATCACGGATCTGAAGGTTCTGCTCTCAACATAAACGTCACTGGTAGAGCCGTCACATCAGTTCCAGCTCCAGCGTCTGTGTCCACCGGTGTGTGATGTGTGAGTGGGCGGGTTCTTGATGCCTTGAAGGTGGAAACTCGTATAAAAATGTGACCACTGACCATTTCCATACGTCTTTTGTAAAGGCCATTCACACAACAGCAAACGATACAACATCCTTCATTATGTGTTCAACTGTGCGGTCGGCAGCGTTCCCTCCTGACCAAACAGTCTTCTACAGCACCCCGCGCTCTGTTATTGCATCATTATTTAGCACCAGGCTTCCAGTGCAGACCAGTGGGACAACTGCAGCTACATTTATTTCAATAAGAGACAAAAATACTTTGCTTTTTGCAGGAAGTGAATAACAATAGCATTTTGTCACCACGGCCCTAAACTGAACTGAGACTGAACATAAATGTACAAGGTGGTTAAATGCCTCAAAGTATTTCCATCAAATAAACAAGATAAAAACATTTATAGAGCGATAGTTTCCATAGAAAGCAGCTGACTCCGGCGGTGAATTAATTTAACAATGTTTACTCTGGCCCAAAAGTCACTGACAGCTGAAAAAAAACTCATAACTCTTTTGTTTCTAAATATTTTATTTTATTTTTCCAGGAGCATTTAGAACGACTCTTCCCACATTAATCTGAGCAAATCCAGCACACGAGGATCGAACCCTCATTGTACAGTGGTACTTTGAGTCACAGGGGTCAAATTCACAACCCAGCAGTGTTACAAATGCACAAAACCCACCGTCCACATTTTAATACCAGAGATGCCCAAGAGTAAATGCCATTAAAAGGAATAATAAGTGTTTTTCACAGACAGGGGGCAGTATGTGATCTCCACAGACCTGACTCGTCCTGATTTCTTCCTGTGGGTCTATCTTAAAGAAAAGGTGTTTGTGAATAAACCTCAGACCATAAACCACTTCAAACGAGGATCAAATAAGAGACATAAGCCGGAAATGATTTTAAATGTTATGCAGTGATAAGTTCAAGTGTAAGTGAACAATTATAACCGTTTATATTACCAAAAATCTGGAAGGTTCAGTTTATCTACTGCTAAAATTTGGTGAGTTTAACTTAAGAATTAAAGGAGCTACTGAAGATTTAAAAGTGTCAGTGACTTTTGGGCCACCCTGTATAAACGACTGCACTATTCATGGGTTTCCGTCGTGATTTGAAGAATTTTGTGAGTTGCATTATTCTTTTTCAACAGAGGATCACTGCTGAACACATCCTTTAAAAATCAAAAAAGAAAAGAGTCCCATCCAAGTTTGCACAAGTTTAGCTCAGTTATTTTCAATCCTGATTTATATTTAAAGCCATAAAATCCTCTAAAGTGTTTCTATGCGTCTTCACGTTTACAGTTTGTCAAACATATTGTAAATTTCACTTTGTGTTGTTTGATTATTAGTGGAAAAGCCTCAATCGATCTTTGTTTTAAGTTGAAAAATCACCTCATATGGACGTATTAGCACCACGGTACATAACCTGCCAACAAGTGCGTGATTCTATTGATTTCCTGACTCCGCTGAGAGCTGTAAAGTTTATACATTTCTAAAACCTGCTTGGCCTCATTTTACCCCATTGTCTTTTACTGCCCATAAAGAAAATAGCTGTAATAACAGTTAGCTCCTGGTGCGATTTCTATTGATCTATTTGCACCATTTAGAAAACACACAAACACACACTTTGTCTATAAAACACTATGTATATCGACAGTAAGACGCTTTATCGTGACTCTTTTTCCCTCTGTCCACAGCCATGTTGCCCCAGCACAACTGAAATTAAACACTTTTTGCCATTTTACCATTTTTCCACAGCTCGATCTCTTAATAAAACATCAATAAAACATGAGACAGCGAGAGGAAAGGTTAAAGTAGTTTCCAAAAAGTTCAAACAAAACACGCTCAACTCAGCTCAGACACGAACAGAGATGTTTGGACTGTGGCACTTTTCTAGATCGTCAAAATGTTATTCAGATTTGGAGCAAGTGTCACCAATTACACTTAGTCTTATTTGCGTTGTGGATTTATAAAGACACGGTGATGATCTGTGATGCTGTGAACAGATTAAGATGTTAGGGAAGCAAACTGTGCCTGAAAAATGTATTAAGTGAGCAAATAAATCTGTGTTTTCAATGCAAAAAAACCCAGTATACGACGCCTGAAGCTCCTCTGCACCAGAAAAAGCAGAGTTCTCAGGATTTGTGCTGTATTCAAACGCAGATTTATGGAGTCGAAGGACAGTCCCAGAGAGAAGCACTCGCTGGGGACTGCATTACTCCTGCTGTGTGACCAGGAAAAACCTCCATGAAGGATCCTCACACGTGCCCCAGTGCCAAACGAAACATGCAGATTAAAACGTGTTTAAATGTGCGTGTGGTGATAGTCAGTGAGCGCTCAAAACTGATGCCGTCGTAAAAGGGAGGCTGTTCTTAATCTAAAGCCGGAGAGCGACAGGCAGAGGTAAAAGCAGAAGAAAGTGGGTCAAAGCAAAAGCATCAGCTCGTGTTTGCTCTGAGGTTATAATCTATGACACCTGTGGATCATTCTGTTATAATTGGCACATTTTAAATCACAGCACTCCTCTAAAACAGCGTAATAAAGGAAACGAGTCCACAGACCGTCCACAGGTCCCAGAGGGAGCCGACGTCGACATAAACGTCATAAAAGAGTCAGGACCGATGGACAGCTGCACATCACGTTAGCGAGCAGCAGATTTTTTTTATTTGTACCAAAATGCAGCCGAGTGTCTGGGATGAGAATCAGCTCCTCCAAATCCAAGGCCATGGTTCTGGACCAGAAAAAGGTGGCGCCCTCTACAGGTGGGTGGTGAGTCCTTGTCTGAAGTGGAGGAGTTCAAGTATCTCGGGGTTTTGTTCTCGAGTGAGGGAAGGATGGAGAGTGAGATTGACAGTTGGATCAGCGTCTGCAGTGATGTGTCGCTGTATCGTCTGTTGTGGTGAAGAAGGAGCTGAGTCCAAAGGTAAAGCTCTCGATTTACGTCAGTCTATGTTCACCTCACCTATGGTCATGACTCTGGGTAATGACCGAAAGGACAAGATCACAGATACAAGCGGCTCAAATGAGTTTCCTCCGCAGAGTGGCTGGACGCTCCCTTAGAGACAGGGTGAGGGCTCAGTCACATGGGAGGAGCTCGGAGTAGAGCCACTGCTCCTCCACGTCGAGAGGAACCAGCTGAGGCTCGGGCATCTGCTCAGGATGCCTCCTGGACGCCTCCATAGGGAGATGTTTCAGCCATGTCCCATCGGAAGGAGGCCCCGGGGAAGACCCAGGACACACTGACATACAGACTATGTCTCTCTGGTCTGGGAACGCCTGAGGTCCCACCGGAGGAGCTGGAGGACGTGTCTGGGGTGAGGGAAGTCCCTGTTTAGACTGCTGCCCCCACGACCCAGCCCCGGATAAGCGGAAGAACATGGACGGATGGATGGATGTCCTAAAATGATAAGACTGAATCCTATGAGTATCTCCAGCTAAGAAAATGAAACTGGAGAATAAAGTAAGAACAGAGCAGAGTTAGAGATGTGCAGGTTCACTTCTAACCCGGGTTGGATCAGGCTACAAAAAAATGTTTTATAAATGTTTTGTGGGTTTGGGTGGGTAAGTTTTTCACAGAAGAAAACGATGTAGACTATTATTACTAAAGCCTATTAAATATTTGAAAACAAACTAATATTCATGCACATTGGTCTGATTTTGTTTGATAATGAAGTTTACATGAGCACATAACCGACACAATTAACTTATGACCCGACGCCACCGCAGAGCGCCCCCTATAAGTGGAATTGTGCACCACCCACAAGCACTCCATCAGCCCGTCACAACCTTCTGCCAAAAAACAAGCGATTTAGAGGAAGATGAGGAATTATTTTGTTTTGAAAGAAAACTGCAGCTGGTTTGTCATACTGACGGATCCATTCACATTATGTCTGTTTTCAAGAGCGTTTTTCACTAAAATAAAGTGCATTTATTGACAGATTTTACAGTGGTTACAAGTTGGAAACAAGCCCGAACTTTACAATGAAAATGGGAGTTGATCAGTAACATGGCGTTTTGATAATAAGTGATAAAAATTGGTCAAATATGCACGAAATACTCCAAATACAACAAAAAAAAGTCGATTTTGCATGATAAATCTGCATTAAATGGATCTGCATCTCAAAATATCTGCCTTAAACTAATATATTATTTTGAATCCTTCCATTTTTCATGTGGCTGAATTGCTGCAGGACTACACTGAATGAATAAGCTTAAAGATTGTTTTTGTGGCTTTTTCTCCTTTGGCTCCAGGTTTTCTTTGCCATTTTCAGAAATAATACATGAACAGAACAAAGCAAAGGTCACCATGGCTGCGCACGTCTCTGCCTCAGTCCATCACGAACCACAAATCACACAAGTCAAGATCAGAGTTACTGCAAAACACAAATCTACATATGATACGTCTTTTCTTTGAGATGCAAAAATAACAAGGTCAGCAGTGAAAAAGGTTGTTAAAAGTGTAACGTCTGTCCAACACTGACTGATTTGCATAACTCATTAACCCATTAGATAAACCAATAAGTATGTTTAATGCCTCAAAACAGTGTCGGGTGGAACAGGTCCAACGAGGCCGGATATTAAAAAGGTTTTTTCTCCCTCCATTCGTCAGGACGAGGGGTGAGTGGCAGGAAATTATGGCGGAGAGCAGGAAAGTCATTTAGTAAATTGTCTAAACCCAAAATCTGCAAAGCTACGAGAAATCCTTTACCACGAGCCGGTAAATTATGGAATTACGTCCACCTAAGCTACTTGGAGTATTTAAATCTGCGTTTTCCTCTGACACACTGTAAAGGTGTGTTCATTTAGCAAGAGTAATAGCCTGTGGTTGTCCTTTCGTCTCCGAAGGCCCAGTTTCCAGTGCACTTAAAGTTAATCTTGTTACATTCTTCTTGTTAGCTCCAGCCATTAAAGCCAACTTTTATTACACACTTAGAAGTTTGGTGAAAAAGCCTTGGCTCTTGTAAGTAAATTGCATTTGGACATTAAACGGACGGTAACAAATTGCTGGAAAAAGCGCGGCACATAGCTCAGTAAAAGTACGTCGTAAATGGTTAACTTTACTGCAGTAGATAAGGAGCAGTCAATATTATTAAAAGTGGGAGACGTAAAGCCTGGTTAATTTAATGTTGAGCTGGTGGAAGACGTGGTCCGCTTCCACATTAAAGTACTTCAGGAAATCATGATTTACTATGATTATTATTAAGGTTATTAGTAGTATATTGTATATTTGGCTGGAGAGAGGAGATGTTTGTACTTTACACCAGTGCGTCGTATAAATCAGGCTGCAGTGCTACAGCTTTAATCACGCAGCAGAGTTTTCTTTTTATCTGAATCGTGCTTCTGGTTTACAGCTGATCTTCTCCACACTGCTCCCAGTTTGTGTAGGAGACTTTAGTCAAGCACGTGACAACTGTTCATCCTCATTTCTGAAGGATTTATGTGAACTTTCTCAAACTTTACATTGTAGAGACTGCAGCTGGGACACTGTCACGATCCCCGTTTTGTTCCTGCCTCGTGTCTGAGCCTGGAGCTGGGCGGAGTTCTCGGCTCCTCCCGTGCTCACCTGGGGACAATTTTAAACAGCTGCACCTGGGGGAGGATAAGGGGAGCCAGGACTCTACACTCGGGGCCAGATCGTCTGTCTACGTGCCTGATCATCTGCTTGTCTTCATGTTCACATCCTGCTCCTTGGACCAGCTCAGCGCCTCCCGCCTCCGACCCTGTTTCCCTGCACCGGTATTGTTCTCCTCGTCTTTGTCTCTGCACCCACGTCTCACCCCTGGACCCCGGCTTGCACCCCGCTCCCGATTCACCGTGAGATCTACCATCATTTGCTGATCTTGTTCACCTTTGCAAATAAGCACTGTAAACTCCTCCCCGAGTTCTGCATCTTTGGTCCCTCTCACCTGAACATTACGACAGACCTGAGTCCAGAGCTGTGGCACAGTGTAGAGGAGGTGCAGAGGAGGTGTAGAGGTGGTGTAGAGGAGGTGCAGAGGAGGTGCAGAGGAGGTGCTGCAGTGGTTTTAATGGAATAAACTACTGTGAGTACACTGTGCATATGAACATCTAAATAATTCAGCTGCTCGTAGATTCCTTGCTGTTTACTGTCAGTATTGTACTGCAGGGCTGAATTCTTTCAGTCACTTCGTCGACTAGAACAAACTTATTATTAGTCTAATTTTTATTTTTTATTTGGATTATACGAATCGAAGAGCAGAAAAGAGCAGAAGCATGTGATGAGTTTAATCTGCCGTGTTACTTCTCTGTGGACATAGTTGTATTTGCGTGAGCTTTTGGCAGATCCTCGTCCTCTTTTAGGAGATTAATCGATGCACATCATGTCTTTAGTTGACAAAGAGTTTCTTTAGTCATCCACGGTCGTGCTGTGTTGTGGTTTTAGTCGTTGACCTATCATCACCACCTCTCCCTGTGCCGCTTCAGTGATGTATGGACCGACTGCTCCTGCCTCCTCCAGACACACGGGGCTGTTATTTGTGCTGTGTCCCAGAGGAGAGGCTCACACACAAACACACTCACACACTCTGCTCCTGCCGAGACTCTGAGGACTGTGGGACTCTGAGGGGGACAAATATCACTGAGCACTGAGGAGGTACGGCTCACACACAAGAGGAACCCCAGAACATCACCCACAGTGGGGAAAAAAAGAGGTTTAAGTCAGATTTGTTGATGGTAACACGACAAGAACAGGTTCTAAATGGCAGGATACTTGAAAAACGTGGTATGGTCTGTTTTTATTTGGACAGGGACAGTGCATGACGTTACACTGACCTTAAAAAAACACGAAAAATGTTTGGTGCCAAGTTATAGCAAAAATACTAATGTCCATGTGTCATCTCTGGACAGACTGATGTTCAGTAAGAAGAACAGTTTGGTGAAGGTGGTGAAAGATCTGCAACTCGCCTGAAAATACGACATTTATAAAAACATACAATTCACACACACACAGTCAATTTCAGATACACAAATCCTCTTTCTTTCATTCACTGATCGGTGCAACTTGCTTAGATTTTAGCCATTTTTTTGTCACCTGTGCAAACTTTTGAAAACGTGTGCATGTTCTAAAGGTAATGTGACGTTTGTAAATTCAACCCAAAGCTACAAAACCAACATTTAACGCCTAAAACAAACATAAAAGCTCACGTGGGAACATTTTGGACGACATATTGAAGAGACTCTGTGGTAGACGTCCTTCTCTGTTCTAAAATGTGCCAGTTTGACCGATCCCAGGACGTCCTGTCCCACAGCGGGAGACCACAGAGCAGCACGAGGCTCCTTCTTACCATCTAAAACACTCAATAGTGATATTATTAACAGACCTCTCGGAAGCTTAGCCATTCTTTCATCGTTTTAACAAAGACTAGAATCAGTAGGAAGTTAATTATGGGATTTTATTATAGTGTTAGAGAGCTCCCTGCTGCTCTGTGGAGAGTCACTGCTCTGCTGCTCCCCAAGAACATGGTTTCCTCCTTTTATCGCACGAACATGCACGAGTCTGTGGACCGTGGGCTGTTCTCACCTTCACGGTTAAGTCACGGTTCAGAGACAGATCAGAGCAAAGGCAGAGTGCAGCTCTTTACTCAGAGGATTAAGGATAGTTTAGAACGGGAGTGCACGCAGTTAGTCATTTTAGGACTATAGAGCCACCAGAGTAAAAGCCGCACCAGCTGAATTTTAGAAAATCAATTTTGTACAAATATAAGCCGCAGAAAGACAGAACTGCACACGGAAGGTTTTTTGTTCATTTTAACTGAAGACATGTTTTTTTCTGTGCTTGAAAATCGGCAGCACGGCACCAACACGAGATGAACACACCTGCATGTTCAGAAAATAAAACTGCACCAACACGGGCCGTCTGCTTTTATTTCCTCTGAAGCTTTTCTCGTCTTTTTACATTGACTAAGAGGCTATGTTCTTGATGCGCAAAATGACGGTTCAAAATCAAAACTAGTGTATTCTTCAGTGCATAATCTTTCCCCACGGCTGTCGCACTTTTGCATTCACTGGTAGAGAGCGCCCCCCGGTGGACATTAGCCAGTAAAATCCATATATAAGCCGCACCGTTGTATAAGCTGCAGGGGAAAAAAGTAGCGGCATATAGTCTGAAATTGACGGTAATATGACTTTTCTTGGGCTGTTTTTCACTAATGTTCCTTTTTGATCGTCTTTTACATGTTCAATAGTCGATCCCTCAACCTGAAGAAGAACTTTGAGACAAGCAGGAGGCAGAACCTTCACCAGAGAAGTTAAGTCTGTGGAGAGACGAGTCCCCGTCACGACACAGGAGCAAGTTTGTTTTTTTTACACAGAGACAAAACAACTTTCCTGACACTGCCAAAGTTTCATCTGTCGTGTGTGATCTTAATAAGCCGTCGTTACCTTCGGCCTAATTCATAATATCACGTATAAAAGCATGACATTTTGATTGCGCACTTCACTGATTTGTTGCCAGCAGCTGATTAACTCTGACAGTGTTTAATGATGAGCAGAGCATCATTAGCACAGGGACATTTTGTTTTGTTCTTTATTGACCTCCTCCTCATTAGAGTCTGTCAGACGGTAAACAGGCTCTGATCAACACCGAGAACTAGTGACGCACCTTCACGTCGATGCAGCAGGTAAAGCTGCACTACGGGACTTTTCTGGTGGATGGTCGGCCACCTGCTTCTCTTGTGAAAATGTCACTGCTTTACCTGGAGTGTTGGTATGGAATAAACCTGCATTTTTGTGTTAATTTATCCAATTACAGACGTTTGCATTGCCAAAAAATACTTTTGCATTTTGATCTCCCTGGAAACTTCATGTTTTATCTCATTTTGTGGAGCATTTCTGGCAAAACAACATCACCGCGGAGAGAAAACACACAGTACACCTCTAAAAAACAAACATTAACACACATTTTTAGGATTCAAACCCTATTTTTTAACCCTATTTGTTTTTAATAATCCAATCTCTCCAACAATAATCAATAAATCGACTTATTGTGCCGTATATGAAGCTGGAACAACATTTTTGGGGTCAGTATTTATCGTGTGTAAATTTTCTTTGCACTACTGGGACATTTTAGGTTATTTTTTGGTTCTATGATCAGATTTAAGCTGTAAATGTTGAATAAATCACTTCTATGACTCATTATATAGACACAAACTGAGAACTAAAGTGGCTCATTTGGCCTTTTCTCTCAGCTCATGGTTTATTAACAGTATTTGTTCTGCCTCTAGTGGACACAGATATGTTTAGTTGATGTGTTTTGTCTGTTCAGAGCTTCCGTAGCTGCTGTATTGTTTCAGACTTGAACAGTTTGATTCTTGTTGAGTGTGTTTGTCGCTGTCGTTTGACCTCGTGTAGATCTCCGTCTGTGAGTGTTGAGTGTTTAGAACTCGTCGGATCTGTGGACTCGTCTGGGGAACTTTGGGTTAATTGTTGTATATTTTCGCTGAAGTGACGCTCACGTGTCTATGGAGTTTTACACTGATGTTAGCTTGATGCTAATGGGCGGTTTTGCGCACGTTTTCGCTCGTTATAGCTACTTTTGTGCAGGTGTTGTGCTGTGTTTTAATAAGCTGCTGTATGTTTTGTGTAGCTCTGCATGTTTTTTGTTTGTAGTGATGTGTAAGCGTGATTTTGTATTTTCTTGTGTTGCACTTTTACAAAATCCACTCCATTAAACGTGTAACACAGCGAGACGTTTATTGAAGGAGTTTTTCACTATTTGTGGAGCTAGTTCATAAACACTAGTCGAGGCAGAATAATATTTTACTTGTAGAATCATTTTTTGCTGTAATCCTGCTTTAAGGTTATTGTGTCAGTGGCAGAAAGTCGTTTCAAAATGATCGTTTATCGTCTATTTCTTTATCAAAACACTGCACTTCAGATGTTATCGTGACAGGATTATTCAGCTAATCGATTAATCTAGTGGTTATTCTTTTGATGAACTGATTAGTCGTGTAGTTTCCAAAAGGCTGTGATAATGAGGTTTGTCCTGAACTGCACCGAGGTAAATCTGAAGTGACGCTGCTTGCAGACGTCCTGGTGGCTCCTACAGACGAAAAACACGACATTTACATCCTCCCATATATAGAAAACATGTCATGTGTATGTAAATCCTGATCCGTGTGAGTCAGAAAGCCTCTTCCCTGAGCTGTGACATGTTCGGGAGCCGTTAACGATTATTCCGTGACTAAAACAGGTGACAGTTGTGATGAATCTATAAATTTGTGGCAGCTCTAAGCTAATCCACTTCATTTCTGGCACTTTTCATAAAAAGGCCGTTTGCAGAGCGCTCGTGTCCTCCTTGTTAATTGTGAGCCCGGTGTAATCGCTGGAGGTGTGTGACGGAGCGGAGGGGAGCTGCTCAGAGCTAGATCATCAATTCAAAGTGAAAATGTTTCTCATCGCGCTCACATCAGCGTGAATGGGTTTTTAGACTTATGGCAGAGCAGACGGCAGCTGATGTACGAGGCTTTTCAGGCGGCGCTAGGTCAGTCTGATGGAGCTCTGTATCGGCTTTAGTTAAACGACAGCGTGACAGGCTCTGATGCGTCTATAGCATGTCATTTATAGTTTGTCAGCGAGATGCAGAGTTTTAGAAACGAGTTACTATCGAATACTGACGCCGCTTACACCATAAATACCACATATTTAGAGAACCAGCCAACGCACTGATGTATTAGCACCGACTTGGACACTGGACCCAGGCAGATTCATCATAATGGAAGCTGCAGAATAATGTGCCACAGTCGGGTTAAACTTGAGGAAAATGACCTTAACCCTCATTCAAATCGTTACATAACACAAGCCAAACTGACAAATCCTCATTTTAGCCACATTTACTGGACACTGCTTCCGTCCTATTGTTTTTCTGACAAACACATGAATATGCAGAGCTTCCCACTGACAATTGTGTGTTCTGAGTGATTCAGATGTGGGCAGAAGATACGAGCCATCCATCATCCACACACTACTCAGTTTAACCAAAACAACGCCGGAAACAGAGCGAGAAAAAAACACGAGCTGCACATAAACGCTGAGAACTACAGCTCAAACTGCGTCCTGCTGCGGCGGGACGTCACAGACAGATGTGTCGTTCACAGTGACGATGTTTACACGCACCAAAACTGCAAAATCTATAATATTAAAACAGAAAATGAACAAGAAGAAGAAGAAGACATTGTAGTTGAATTAACTAAATGGACACAGACAGATCCAACAGACTGTGCAGGAAATAATGCGACGTAGGTTTGTTTTCACACAATAAAAAATTGAATTGCATCACAAACATCATGTAGAGTTAACCACAAACTGTGTAAAGACGTGGTTCGGCTCCAAATGAAGCTCATCCAGACTTGAGCAGGTACAGAGGCTAATCTGGAGCCAAGTCCCATATTTAGAACCTCCACAGTGAGGATCATAGGAACCATCCTTTTATATATACAGTGTATGCTAGCAGATTAGCTATGTCCACTCATATATACAGTGTATGCTAGCAGGTTAGCCATGTCTACTTATATATACAGTGTATGCTAGCAGGTTAGCTATGTCCTTTTATATATACAGTGTATGCTAGTAGGTTAGCTATGTCCACTTACATATACAGTGTATGCTAGCAGGTTAGCCATGTCCACTTATATATACAGTGTATGCTAGCAGGTTAGCTATGTCCACTTACATATACAGTGTATGCTAGCAGGTTAGCTATGTCCACTTATATATGCAGTGGCGGGCCGTGTATTTCACACCTAGGCCTTCAGTAGTCCTCCGTCTGAATCAGTCCAACCCTCAATAACTATTTTATGGCCATAAAACTTTTACGACACACACACAAAAAAAGCATCAATAATAACCTCATAAAATTGCAATATTATTTAGGAATATAGCCAAATTTTACTCACCAAAAATCCGTTTTATTTGTACACAAAATCCATCCTCCTTTCTTTCCTCAAGAAGATTTCAATGACTCTGTCGTACAGATTATCCGTGCGTTTCAGTTCCATCAAGAAGTCCTTTTCTATCGCCATCGAAGCTAATGCTGAAAGTCGAGCCCTGTCTGTCCGCGAGGATCTTGCGGTTGACTCTTCGTGGCTCGGAGCCCGCGCTGCGTTCAGTGGCCTCGTAGATTCCCTCGTATCGGCTCCTCTCGTTCAGCTGTGTCACAAAACTCCTTTACCCTTGCCAGACAAAACTGTACATCCAGTTTTTTGTCCTGTAGTATTGAAAAGAGCACGTCTGAATGCTCAAAAATGACATTAAATGTGTGAAGCAAAAAACAAAACTCAAAATCATCCAGACGTGATGCAGATGCCCCGTGTCCCAATTCTCCACATGCACAGGTCAATGTGCTGTTCGAGGTGCAGGTCGAAGTTCCCCCCGACTTAAATACGTCGTTCAACCGGCGTATTTAAGGGCACTTTGGTGATTTTTTGATGAATTGAGACACGGCCGCGGTTTGCTCGCTCTGGCTAGTTCACTCTCACTGTCCAATCATAGGCTGTGAAAACGCTGACGTTTCCGTGCGCTGATAGAAGGTCTTGGTGTCGCCAACTCTAAATCTGATTGGTTAAAGCAACAGTTTTACCGACACTTATTTTGTGCTACAGGGCCCGCAGAACTGATTATGAAGCCTCCAGGTAGATTTCTGACCCTGGCAACAAATAATGGCTGAAATGTGATTGGTTAAATGCTTAACCCTATAATGCCTGACCCCAGAAATAATGGTCAGAAAATTCTGATTTCTTGAATCTGGAGCCTTTATTTGACTCTTTCAAAAAATCTGAAATGAAAATTACAAAAAATTATTTGCAAATATGTTTTTTCATTTGTATCGCAAATGATACATTGGGCATTACATGCAGTCCTGACGATACAGTAAAAACATCAGCCTCTTTAGGTATCTTTCTTCTTTTCTCTTTTATCAGGTATCCTGTTCATCCTGATGGTGCCAATATAGTATATCCCTCTCTGTTGCAGGTGTTATAACAATGGGAGTGATGTAAAATAGTTGTCTGTGAATACTTTGTGGTTCTTCCCTGCAGGAAGGGTTGATGTCAATTTGCGAACAACATCCCCCCCACACCAACTTTTCCTTTTTCTGGATATGTTGCTCCTTGACAAACATCAAAGTCATACAGGAAACCATTCTGTCCTGCACATCCCCACATTCTGAATGCAATGCAATTGCATTGCAATTTCTCAAATCGATCATGTGACATTACATCGGCAACTGTGGGGTACTTTGTTTCCATTTCCCAATAGGCTCTTACATTGGGCATCCAAACCAGACCCATGAACATGTACATGCCAAGAACCTGCTCAGGTTCTTTGACATTTGTGTTCACTGATTTCCCTTCCTTCTGTGCACTGAAAAGGTTCGATCTGCAATCAGCTGTATCACGTCATCAGTGACAAATTGTTTGAAAAACATGTAAGGTGTAAACTCACACCTTTCTTCAATGTCTTCATCAGCACTCTCAATAAATGGAATATCTGGAGGGTCAAATTCTTCCTTTCTCCACCTGTACTCCTTCATTTTCACTTTATTCTTTGCAGATTTATTTGTTCTTTTGTCCTGTGTTACTGTTGGACCTCCTTTTTCTGTGCTAATCTGGTCATTACTGTTTTTTAATTTGTGTAATTGATTGATAAAAACATTTTTATGATACACAATCATCAATATAATGCATATTGCATCAAGAAAAGAAATATAATGACAACTGAGGGATGTTCTACCAAATTCCACTTTTTACCTGTAGTATCAAATTTGAACACAAATTTTATACACAATTTTACTACAGACTAAAATGCAAAAAAATATGTAATTATAACTTGCTTCAACAGATTAAGTGTTCATGTTAGAATATTACTAAAAATGTCAAAGAAAATGTCACTGGAAAATTGTAAAAATCGCAATTTTCTTTACCTATAACCAGTGAGTTGGTAACTATCTGAAGTCGGCCATCTTGGAATGTCCCCTGTACTGTGTTTTAATTGTTGTAGTGATAAAGGTATCCACCAGGGGGTGGAAGACAAGTATCAGATTGGATACAAGTGGGTTTTAAGTGAAGTTTTTACCATATGGTGATGCACTGGGTCTCAGAAATGCTTGTATCAAATTTGATGCATTTGGCATTATAGGGTTAAATATGAAAACACATCTGGAAGCAGCGCAACCAGGGGAAAAGCAATGAAAGGAAGCTGACAGACAATTTGGAATGATTTAATAAGTATTCATGGACAAAGTATAATTAACATCAGTCTTTGATTCAGATATGTTTTTAGGCCAGCAGAGAAGACCTTGCAGGCCCTGACGGTCCACCACTGATATACAGTGTATGCTAGCAGATTAGCTATGTCCTTTTATATATACAGTGTATGCTAGCAGGTTAGCCATGTCCTTTTATATATACAGTGTATGCTAGCAGGTTAGCCATGTCCACTTATATATACAGTGTATGCTAGCAGATTAGCTATGTCCACTTACATATACAGTGTATGCTAGCAGGTTAGCTATGTCCTTTTATATATAGTGTATGCTAGCAGGTTAGCCATGTCCACTTATATATACAGTGTATGCTAGCAGATTAGCTATGTCCACTTACATATACAGTGTATGCTAGCAGGTTAGCTATGTCCTTTTATATATACAGTGTATGCTAGCAGGTTAGCCATGTCCACTTATATATACAGTGTATGCTAGCAGATTAGCTATGTCCACTTACATATACAGTGTATGCTAGCAGGTTAGCTATGTCCTTTTATATATACAGTGTATGCTAGCAGGTTAGCTATGTCCATTTATATATACAGTGTATGCTAGCAGATTAGCTATGTCCACTTACATATACAGTGTATGCTAGCAGGTTAGCCATGTCCACTTATATATACAGTGTATGCTAGCAGATTAGCTATGTCCATTTATATATACAGTGTATGCTAGCAGGTTAGCTATGTCCATTTATATGTCCACTTTTATCTGCAGAGTTAAACATGTGACGCCGCTGCAGCACTAAACATTCACCTGATCTACGACATAAACAGCCATAACACATTTTAAATATTTCAACATACGCTCTTGTTAAGTGTGTTTATATAATTTATAAAGCTGGATAGTTCAGTTCACATCAGCAGACGCTCCCACACGCCGCCCGTCTCAATTGTTTGTGTTTAATACTGAATAAAGGTCAGCCCTTAACCTTTAAAAGAGGCACAGACGCTGCACAAAAGCCTGATCCCGGTTATCCCGATCGAATCCGAGACGTCTGATATGAAAGGCCTCACAGAGATTACAGGTGTCCTTCAGATATATATACTCCACAGTGGAATATTATGAGCGTTTCTTTTCTTATATAACACACGTCTGTATTTATAATGTGTTGAGATACTTATGAGAGCAATAAATGAGCAATAAATCTGCGCTCTTATAGTCTCTATTTTTGCTCAGGAGGCCTACGGTGTCTGAAAAAATGGAAAATGGCAAAACTCATTACATTAAACTAATTTTTTGTTCCATTTTTAATCCTAATAAACAAAATATTGGACCAAACTGTTAGATTAAGACATTTAAAGGGCCGGTGTTGCACTATTTTCTGAGCTTATGTTGTTTCCTGATCAAAAACAGACCTGGAGTTGTGTTTTGTTTCATTCACACAAACCTGCAGATGTAAACGCTCTGTTCCACCTTGTGATGTCATCAAGTGGTGATACAGGAAGTGCTCCACTGTGTTTTTAAACTCCACACACCTTCATTTCTTGAATCATTGGATCATTTCAGACCTGGAAATTGCTCCAATCTCTACGGAAACTAAAGCTAAAAGGAGATGTTCACTTGACAACTACCACTTCATGACATCACAAAGGTGAAACTGAGCATTTTGAGCTTTGGACTAATGATGCAGGATTACTCAAACATGTGTGAATGAAACAAAACACAACTCTGTCTGTTATGAGGAGGAAACAGAGTTAGAATATGGATATAAAAGCTCACAAGAATGAATTTAGTGTAAAATAGGAGCTTTAAAAACACTTTTTGTCATGGCTCGGTGTAGAGTGGAGGAAGTACATATGAAATTGAAATTGTTGCACATAAATATGAATTATAACTGGTAGAACTGGCAAAGAGCATGTGGGATGAAGTCATGATGAAGTAGCACAGAAACAGCCTGAACCTGCGCGGCGTGATCAGCCTGTGACTGTAAACTGTTTTCAAACCTTTGATTCTCGGAGTAGGTAAAACCACCGTGGGCTAGAAACATGAAAGAGGCAGTACAGCGGAGTGGATCTGTCAGTACTTCCTCCTGCCGCTGTGTAAACTGCAGGTCCGGAGGGTAAGTGACACCTGACATGTTGTTGTTTTATCCCTTTTGTCTTTCTTCAAACACAAACATTTGTCAGACACATGTGAAGGCGTCTTTGAACAACATGAAGCACGGCCTCACTACAGCCCCGTTTATCTGCCTCACTCACTCGACTCACTCACTCGACTCACTCACTCACTCGACTCACTCGACTCACTCACTCGACTCACTCATCTCACTCACTCACTCGACTCACTCACTCACTCGACTCACTCGACTCACTCGACTCACTCACTCACTCGCCTCACTCACTCGCCTCACTCACTCGACTCACTCACTCGACTCACTCACTCGACTCACTCACTCGACTCACTCTCCTCACTCACTCACTCGACTCACTCACTCGACTCACTCACTCGCCTCACTCACTCGCCTCACTCACTCGACTCACTCACTCGCCTCACTCACTCACTCGCCTCACTCACTCACTCGCCTCACTCACTCGCCTCACGCACTCGCCTCACTCACTCGCCTCACGCACTCGCCTCACTCACTCGCCTCACGCACTCGCCTCACTCACTCGCCTCACTCACTCACTCGACTCACTCACTCGCCTCACTCACTCACTCGACTCACTCGACTCACTCACTCACTCTCACTCACTCTCACTCACTCACTCACTCACTCACTCACTCACTCACTCACTCTCACTCACTCGACTCACTCACTCACTCGACTCACTCACTCACTCACTCACTCGACTCACTCACTCACTCGACTCACTCACTCACTCACTCGACTCACTCGACTCACTCACTCACTCGACTCACTCACTCGACTCACTCACTCGACTCACTCACTCACTCGACTCACTCGACTCACTCGACTCACTCGACTCACTCACTCACTCACTCGACTCACTCGACTCACTCACTCGACTCACTCACTCGACTCACTCACTCACTCGACTCACTCACTCGACTCACTCACTCGACTCACTCACTCACTCGACTCACTCACTCACTCACTCACTCGACTCACTCACTCACTCACTCACTCGACTCACTCGACTCTCTCGACTCACTCACTCACTCACTCGCCTCACTCACTCGAGTACAGGGCCTCACAGTGATAAAAGTACTGTGAGTAAGAAGACGTCACTATAATATCTGAGCCGACTTTAAAAAGTAATAATGTGTAACTTTCTGCACGACTCTGTGGAAACAGAAAGTTAAAGTCGTACCGAAGATAAAACCGAAGCTTCTCCGCGGAGACGGATCAGTTTTATGCCATAATGTGGAATATTATCACCAAAGGAAAAACATTTCCATGGAAACAAGCAGCAGGAGCCTCTCGTCCAGGGCCAAGAGGAGGCTCCTTCGTGGAGATAAAACCCCCTCACAACCAGGACGCAGCTTTTTCCAGAGCCATAAACTCCATAATGAGAAAAGACAAACAAACAAAACATTTTAAGCCTATTTTTGGTGAAAAAGTTACATACTGTGGCTTTAAGTGCACTAAACTGAGCTGCTTCACTTTCTGCTCAGTGACTTCCTCCTGCTACATTTCTCCACAGAAACTCACATTTGGACTAAAACAAAATATGGGTAAAAACTTTGAGCCTCTCGGCAAACTCCAAAATCCAGCCTGAGGCCAGAGCAGGTGCAACGCCACAATCCAGCCCCGAGATCTGGGAGAAAGAGGAAAACTCCAGTCTTTGGCACAAACAACGAAAAAACACAGCTGTGCCCAAAGAGGAAAAAGAAAGTCTGCAAATCTGAGTCTCCGGAAACAAGAAACTGCAAAAATATGATGTTAATATGTTCACTGGGCTGAGAAATGTTTCCTTAGCTACAAAAAGCCATTTATTATGCTGTAAATGTCAGTGTGGCGTCTTAAATAATAGATAAATGTGACGCAGGGAGGACACGGAGATGCAAACGCTGGTTAAAACGCACTTAATGCTAAACCAATTAAGAGAAGCTTATTCACTTTAACTGTGACAGGCCATTAATCATGTTCTACACAAACGCGACTGTGGCATTTACAGTCAGCGAAACCAGTCCGGAAAAAACAGTTTTATGCATGTTTACGGCTGAGGCGGTGGAGAAAACTACGACATGTTACGGTTTAAGCCTGTTTCTGTTACTATATCGACTTCTCCTTCAATATACGATAGAAAAATTCACCTTTTTGCTCTAGTGGGGCATTTTTTCTTGTTTTTTTTGTAGTATTAAACCTATAGAACGACATTTGAACCATAGTTTTTTAAATAATTAATCGTCTTATTATTTATGAAACATTATAGATCTATAACTCTTAATTTAAGTGTGTGAAAGTGTCATTTCTGTTTTTCTGGACACGTTTTTTTCACTTAAAGGTTTACCAGTATCATCCTGCTTCAATGATATAAAGTAGATGCAATATTATCGTGATATATTCCTGCAAATATCATACTTGTTATGGTGACAGTTTTACTTTAATCACGAGTTTTTTTGGTATTTGAAAGCGCAGTGTGACCGTGCTTCAGGTTTACCAACTTAATAAAGCACGAAACACAACATTTAAGTCTGAAAATACAAATGTGCATTTTCCAGAAGAGCCGGAGGTTGGTTCAGGTCCAGCAGAATCAGGGAAACATCCATTTTCCAGCTTCGAGATGATGAAACTGAAGAGCCACAGATCAGATCACACTTTATTCTCACTGCACAAACAGCAGAACAAAACTGAAGAAGCAGCGAATAGTTCATCAAACACGTAAGGACTTAGTTTGAGGTGAATGTGGAGATCTGCGACAGGTCAAACCTTTTCTAATCTGAGAAGTTGCAATAGAAACATGGAACTTTCTAAGCGTCACTTTCAGCAATTATCCTGAACCGTGCTTTGGTGTGATCGTTCAGGTGTTTTTCTCTCCTCAAAACTTGAAATTTGCTCCACAAAATCAGCTTCAATACTCAGAGCTTTTTTCTTCAGTAGCTTCAGCTTATAAACTCATCAGGCTGAGTAATTAGGACGCTCCGAATGCAAAAGGTAAGTGAGGAAAAACTTTGGACCTCTGCAAACATTTAAAACTCGATCAGACTCAGGTACAAGCTGGACAAGTTTGTACTTTTATACATTTAACCTGCTGATGAAACATTCTCCTGAGTCTTTAGTTTCACATGGAGATCATAACTCCAGAAGAAATCTTAATCCTGCTTTTTTACAGCCGAACCTGCAGAGAAGCTGCTCATAAAAGACTGAAACACTCACCAGTAATTCACCCATTTCCCCGTTTTACTCTGTGCCTGAAGAACCACAGACTCCAGCCCAATCGCAGCTTTGAAAAAGGCAAATTCAACAGTTTTTCACTTTTGAGCTCAAATAAAAACGAGCTGAACTCACCGAGCGGCGTGAGCTCTGGTTAAAGGCGTCGCCATCGCACCTTCACAGCTCATTTAAACGACTTTTCTGCTTCATAATTAAATTTTCTCCAGATTTTAAACTAAATAAAGTCTCAAAAACTTCTGCCCCAGAGGAGGACAAACCAAATACTGCATCATGAAGTGATTCACCAGCAGAACAAGGCACTGAACTCACACCGGTTTAAAGTTCTCCACATGCGACACACATTATAAAAATACTGCTGTAGTATTATAGTTTTACCCTACTATACTATAACTACTATAGTACCTGTTGTATTTATGATTTATTACAGTTTGTAGCATGTAAGTATCATGTTAAGCCTCTGTATATCTCCATTAACATAAATATTCCAAACAACTGATGAAATTTAAGACCATTTTTAGCATTTTTTCCCTTTATTTTGGACTGACTTTCCTTAACTCTCCTGCTGTTCTTCTACTCTACGTTGCAACACTGGAATTTCTGCATCACGGACCATAAATAGTAGAGATAAACTGATGGGGTTTTGTCATGTCAAAAGCCGATTGTCTAGAATCCAGAAAACCCCACGTCCGATGAGCTCAGTCGATATTTAGGGACAGTTTTGATTATTTCCTGAAGTCGTACAATTTAAATCTGCCGCAGACTCGTGACTTGCAGCGACGCGACTCTTTATCTGGTTCGTTTTGTGCAGTGGCCTTTTCACACAGAACTGCTCAAATAAAACTGTTCATATTCTTTCAGCGGCTGGTTAAAATCTCAGCCTCTGCTCCAGATTTAAGGTTAACCGTCGGTTCTAAAGTGCAAACATCGTTATCTCATTTTTACTTTTCTCTCACCTTCATTTCGATAAATTAAGACTAGTTTGTGTCTGTCCAGAACAAAAACTACACATGACACGACTGAAGCTCTGGTCCTTGGTAAAAGGATGATAAAGTTGATTTGCTCTCCTGGCCGTCCAGCCTCCCTGAGCTGCGGTGACTTTTGGACAGATTGTGTTTTGGCTCCAGTGGTTTTGTCTCCGTCCGTCTCTTCGTGCGATCTCTATAGGAGCAGTTCAATAACCTTTAACTCCATATGTTTGTGCAGAGCTGCAGTCGTATCTGTTAAAGTCATTTCCTCGTGACCTCTGACCTCTGTCCAGCTGCGTCTCGCTCCTCGTGCGAGTCGAGTCTTGACATTAGCCGTCAGGGGATTAACGCAGCACTGCAGCCTCATGTCCAAACATAGCTTCAGACATGTTTTTATGTTTTTAGTTCATACAAATTAGGAGCATTTGAGTTAAAGATTTGTGCAAATAGATGATTGAGTCCGTCCTGTATCTGTGCTGCAGACGACTCAACTGCACAGGACGTTCTGATGCCACGATCATCACAAAAACACTCTTTTTTTACAAAATAGAACCACATTTTCAACATTAAATAGCAGTACTTTCTTTTATATTCCTATGTGGTTTATCCAGGATGGCCCAAAAGTCACTGACACTTTTAAATCTTCAGTAGCTCCTTTAATTCTTAAGTTAAACTCACCAAATTTTAGCAGTAGATAAACTGAACCTTCCCAGATATTTGGCAATATATACGGTTATAATTGTTGAACTTATCACTGCATAACATTTAAATCATTTCCGGCTTATGTCTCATTTGATCCTCGTTTGAAGTGGTTTATTGTCTGAGGTTTATTCACAAACACCTTTTCTTTAAGATAAACCCACAGGAAGAAATCAGGACGAGTCAGGTCTGTGGAGATCACATACTGCCCCCTGTCTGTGAAAAACACTTATTATTCCTTTAATGGCATTTACTCTTGGGGCATCTCTGGTATTAAAATGTGGACGGTAACACCGCTGGGTTTGTGAATTTGACCCATGTGACTCAAAGTACCACTGTACAATGAGGGTTCGTTCCTCGGTGCTGGATTTGCTCAGATTAATGTGGGAAGAGTCGTTCTAAATGCTCTGAGAAAATAAAAGAAAAATATTGAGAAACAAAAGAGTTAAGAGTTTTTTTCAACCGTCAGTGACTTTTGGGCCATGCTGTATCTGTGTAACCCTCACTCGTCCAGGTCACATCCATAATGTTCCATAATGAACATAAATGATCTGTTTGGTTTTACGCTTACAGCTCAACATCATTCTAAAGTTATTCAGAACAGGTTCAGTTTGTGCTGTGACTTTTTTAGTATTGATACCTCCTCAAATGAGTATCTAATATCTGCTTTTCGATACTTCTGATAATCCTAAAAAGAACTGCACAATTATACAAACTGGATCAGAGTCATTTCACTGTAAAATGTGGTTTTCCTTTAAGACTTGAACATGTCTGAGTAAAAAAGTGTTTGCCATGTCATTATATTCACGTGGAAACCGACCTGCCCCAAATATCCTCAGTGGAATTCTACGATTTGGACGATAAACTCAGGTCGTCTGCCAAGTTAACACAGGATAAGGAAGTAAAATGTTGCTCCCAGAAGAGACACTGCAGCTGTTTATGTTGAGGTTAAAAAGTCAGCCATAAACTACACATCTGTGGGAAAAGTCATGGGCTTTTTATGACTTTTCCACAGAATTCTAGTCTACACAGATCTGCCCTGAACCTGGAGCAAGACACGAGAAGCAACGACACGTCCAAGGACACGAGGAGGAGAAGAACCCTCCATCTAAACTCTGTCCCTCTGTACCACAGAAAACTCTGTCCCTCTGCAGCTCAAACTCTGTCTCTCTGCAGCTCAAACTCTGTCCCTCTGCAGCTCAAACTCTGTCCCTCTGCAGCTCAAACTCTGTCCCTCTGCAGCTCAAACTCCGTCCCTCTGCATCTCAGAAAACTCAAGAGTCTCTGGACCGGCTCCTATGAGAATCCTTCAGACTCTGCACAGACGCCTGCTCTGGAAATCACACCATGCACACCAAGAGAAAAAGAGAGAGAGAGAAGAGAGAGGAGAGGAAGAAAGAGAGAGAAGAGAGAGAGGAGAGAGGAGAGAGACAGACTAGAGAGGAGGGAGGAGAGAGAGAAAGGAAAGAGTGGAAAGGAGAAAGAGGAAAGAGAGAGAGGGAGTGAGGGAGTAGAGAGGAGGAAGCAGGGAGAGAAAAGAGAGAACGGAGAGGAGATAGGGGAGAGGAGAGAGAGAGACGAGAGAGAGGAGAGGAGAGGGAGGGAGTAGAGAGAAGGAGAGATATGAGAGAGGAGAGAGAGATAGGAGAAAGAGAGAGGAGAAAGAGGAGAGAGAGAGGAGTGTGAGGGAGCAGAGAGAGAAAGGAGAGATATGAGAGAGGAGAAAGAGAGGAGAAAGAGGAGAGAGGAAACAGAGGAAGCAGAGAGAGAGGAGAGAGGAGAGAGAGATAGGAGAAAGAGAAAGGAGAGAGAGAAGAGAGCAGAGCGTGTTCTGTCTCAAACTAAAAGAACTTCCTTGTCCTTGTTGCTTTGATTTACACGAGTTTCCAGATGAAGTCGGGCTGTAAATTCTTCTCTTTGACCTACACTCTGCATCTGGACAAGAACAGCTGCCCTTTGAGAAAATCCACTCGCTTTTATTATTTGCAAAAAGAGACGGAAGAGATGGATGTGACAAATAATAAATAATGAACAACACTTAAAAACACCATTAAAACAAACAGTGACCTGTGAAAAAGATAAACTGAAATCTGACATTTACAGTCGGGATTGTGGAAATACAAACACTATTTTTACTCGTGAGTCAGTTTTGCATGAACAGGATGGTGTTTTTTCAGGTGTATATGTAGAATGTGACATGCTCCGTTACATTTTTACACGAGGGAAGGGCTGAAAACAAACATGAACCTTGTTAGAGATAAACAGTGTGAGCTCGTCTCAAAGTCGAGCTGCATGTGGCTTAACCTCCTCTTACTCAGACTCCAGAGACCTGCTCAGAAAGTCACGAGGCGCCGGAGCTTCTGGCAAAACATCTTTATCCTTTTACATTTGCCAGTGTATATTGTTAAAATAATAGACACGCAGCTAAACAGCTCGAGGTGTAAAACGAACTCTGCCGACAGGTCAAGACGCTTTTCTCTCGCTTAATAATCAGAAGACTTTTTTTTTAAATAAGTATTTATTTATTTTTATTTATTTATATTTTATGAATATTTATTATCATTATCATTATTATTTATTTTATGAGTATTTATTTATTTATATTTTATTATTATTATTATTATAAATGAGAATGTATTTTTATTTGTTTATTATTTATTTATTTATATTCATGTATGTATTTATATTTATTTATATTTAATTATTATTATTATGTATTTATTTATTTTATAAGTATGTAGGTTACTTTATGTCCATATTTTACTAAAGCCCCTTGAATATTAAAGCTGTTGCATAATGTAAAGTGTATCTTGGTCAGTGCATTTCCATGATTTACGTGTCAGGTCAGTGCGAGTGCGAGTGTACACTGAGGTCCGAGCTCTGTCCACGAGTCGCAGAGTGTAACCTCACGCAGGACTTTTGATTTGCTGCTCCAAAAGTTCTCCTCCACTTTATCCAATCTCCTCTAATGGGGAAATTATCATAACATAACACCCCGGCTTTATTAATGCGACGCCATTAAGGCGGATGATTTAGTTGGCTCAGTGCCTCCGTCTTCTCCAACTCACTGGACAGAACTCTGGACATAACTCTGGACCAGGGAAGATTATAGGCACAGGGTGAATTATGGGAAATGTTTTATAAATGATTTAATATTCTATTTTATTTTAACTTGTTTAATAGGGCCACATAATGTACCGCAATCAAATCAAAAGTGCACTTTGAGCTGGTGGAACTTTGAGTTAGTGAAAGACAAAGGTTTTATAGAAACAAACTGCAGCAGCTGGAAAGAAGCAGCGAGAAACTTCAGACCTGAGAGTTTCTCACCTGGTCAAGGCAAGAAACTATATTTATACAGCACCATTTATACAAAGGCATTCAGAGTGGTTTAAAGAAGAACAAAGACATTAAAATCACAATACAGCAAAACTATTATGAATAATTATCATAAAATTAACATTAAAAAGAGCAGAATAAAACTCTTTCAGTCACAGCAGCAAAACAGAAAAGAGTCTGTATTTAAACATCGTCAAAGTCGAGACTGTGTCACATCTACAGGAAGAATGTTCCAGGTTTTAACTGCACAAAAAAACACTGATTCACCAGGTTTAGTCCCGGTTCAGTCCCGGATTAGTCCTGGTTTAGTCAGGACACATGTGTGAAGTACTTCACCTGACACAGGACACATGTGTGAAGTACTTCACCTGACACAGACACATGTGTGAAGTACTTCACCTGACACAGACACATGTGTGTGAAGTACTTCACCAGACACAGGACACATGTGTGAAGTACTTCACCTGACACAGACACATGTGTGAAGTACTTCACCTGACACAGACACATGTGTGAAGTACTTCACCTGACACAGGACACATGTGTGAAGTACTTCACCTGACACAGGACACATGTGTGAAGTACTTCACCTGACACAGACACATGTGTGAAGTACTTCACCTGACACAGGACACATGTGTGAAGTACTTCACCTGACACAGGACACATGTGTGAAGTACTTCACCTGACACAGACACATGTGTGAAGTACTTCACCTGACACAGACACATGTGTGAAGTACTTCACCTGACACAGGACACATGTGTGAAGTACTTCACCTGACACAGGACACATGTGTGAAGTACTTCACCTGACACAGACACATGTGTGAAGTACTTCACCTGACACAGGACACATGTGTGAAGTACTTCACTGACACAGACACATGTGTGAAGTACTTCCTGGTTCTAGTCAGACTCTCGCAGCAGCAGTGTTCTGGATGTTCTGTTCTGTCTCGTTTGCAGAGGCCAGTGAGACGTTACAGTCGTCTAACCTCTGAGAGACAGATGCAGGATAAGTCTCTCTGACTCTGGTTTGGACAGTTTACCTTTGAGTTTTGACGTGTTTTTAGATGTAAAAAGCTGCAGATGTTATTAGTTTGATGTGGACGTTACATATCGGCCCTAATCCTACTTTTTAAACACAAAAATCCAAATCACAATCTCAACACTTGTTACAAAAATAGCTTTTTTGTGCCGCCCTGTTTAATCATTACTGTGTCTGCCTCTGTTTTTGATATATGATCTAAAGTGATATAAATAAAACAGCTTTAGATGGTACGTATCACACCCAGCTGTCACCAGAGACGCAAAGACAAGGAGCCGAAGAAGATATCAAACTGCAGAGATCTTATAAACGCTGGCTTCAAGTGTAGTGACGATGTTCTACTAAAGAACTACTATAAAAATACAAAACCAGTGATGCACGACGGTGATAACTGCAGATACTCGCTGTACTTATATCATCTTCTACCATTTCCTTCACCTTTTCTCCACCGTCTTGGATGCAAGCACATGTTGGCACTTTGGCCAGAGCGATGGAACATTCTGAGATGAATATTTAATCCGTAAATCCTTCAGCCCATTACAATAATCACGGTGTTGCATTGTCTGAATAGTAAATGAACGTCTCGCTCCCAGATGTGGAGATGTGAGCGATTATCGTTGCAGAGCTTCTCTAAAATCCATGTTCACGCAGCCATAAAGTCTTAATGGACTTAGAAGAAATACAGTGATTTATAGTTTGAGTCAAACATCAGGGAGAGACGGGGCTGTTAGCAAATTGGCTGCAAGACTAAAGCTTTATTTAAATCTGAATTAGAACAAGATCTAATTATCAGATGTGGAGATGGTGACTCCATTAGCGTTTGGTTGACACGTGTGAGGCACTCGGCCTGTTTTTCATCCTCAACTTTGACACAAACCTCACACGAGCACACAGTTAAAGGTGGGCTATGTTAATTATGTGATAAGCGCAGTTCAAAGGAGACTGTGGGTAATCTTTAATTGAATTTTAATTGTAGGAAGTGAAATTAAACGACTCGACGAGCTCGGACTGAACATTTACTCTCCCGGCGTGAGCTCGTTAGTTAATCTCGGGCACAAATATCAAACCCTGGTGCACAGGAGAAAACAGAATTATCTTAAAATGAGAGATTTAAGTCTGAATGACACTTTCATCTCAACAGTTCCATGTGATTCAAGTGAGAAAACGTCAACTCCTGCAAAAATCTATAAAACAGGATTAAATAAGTGAATGTCACATCGGTTTATTTTCTGCTCGTGAGGCTGTGGGATTTAATGCATTTTAATCAAAACTGTCACGATAACGACTAAATCTACTTAAATGTCATTACATAACGACATGGAGCATCAGTTTTAAGGTCAGTATTTATCATGACGACTTTTGTTTTGCATTAGTGGGAAATATTTGGTCAATTTTCTGGATCACGATGAGATCTGAGCTGTAGAAAACTGAATAAATCACTTTTATGACTCATTATGACTTAACTTAGGAGTTGTATTCTTTTATTTATTGATTGCAGTTCATATTTTGTACATTTAGATATTTTTTTTGGGATAATTCTGGTTTAGTTTCAATATTTTATCGTCTATTTTAGTCAGTTTTGTGGGAGAAAAGTCGTGTTTGGAGCAGAGTTCAGAGACATTTGATTGTGTTAAACTGACTTAAATAAAACTTAAGGTATAATTAATGACATTTAAATAGTTCGTCTTTTCCTCTGGAGTCAGTGGGTTTGTTTTTAATCAAGTCGTTTTGTTTTTTGTTCTTTTTTCTTCTCAAATAAACATCCAAATCCAGACGTGACTTTCCTGAAAGTCGCTGCAGCTCGTCCTGACGTCTCGGTCGATGGAGACGTCGTTTTGTTTCCAGATTCTACTCACTGATCTATAAATGTTACTAAGAAAACGTGAAGCAATAACATGTAGATGAAGCGTTTTTAGTTTGATTTTTTAAGTAAATATTTAAATTAAACCAAAAATCGTGGTTGATCAAAATGAGGAGAACGTTTTGACTAATTTTTTGGAGTCACTCTGAGCCTTTTCTGCTCTGAACGACGCTTTGGAGGATTCAATAACCATCTCTTCTATTATTATTATTGTTATTATTATTATTATTATCTCCACAGATGTTTTTCCTGCCTCTAAACTGCAGAGACGAGTTGTGAACGTTGTGTTTGCGGTGAGTATGTGCAGCCGTTTCTCTCTTTCACACTTTGAAATCCCCAGGAGCAGATACTTAAACACCTGCCTGATGAGACAGATGCACCACTGTATAAGACATCTGCTGAACCAGACTCCGCCGCTCCACGCTGCTCCATTTAATATCACCATTTGTCAGGAGACGAGAGGCTGCAAAGTCACGGTATCATCTGAACCAAATATTTTAAAACCAAACTGAACTTTCACAGGTGTTTTTATAAGACTATGGCCTCGTGCGAGCGCCGCAGAGTCGCCTACTGTCACAGGGTTTGAATAAGTGAGAGAGGAGAGAGGCACCGATCCAATACTGGTATCAGATATCACCGATAATCCGATATTCAAAATGTTCTGGACAGGATATCAGCCTCCGAATATCAGTTCAGACGACAAACTGGTTGGACTTAAACTGATGAAATAAGACGATCTTCTGGCTGTAGTTGCCCAGAAAGTTTTGATTCTTGACAGATAAATAACGTCATAACACATGTGGATCACTTTAAAGGAAATAAACGCTGTTTTCAGTCTCTGCTCTGGTATCGGTTGGTATCGATCGATATCAGTGTTACAGACTTAAGTTTTTTTCTTTTGCTGTATTTGTCCATTATGTTTTGTCTGTGTGTCGCGGGTCTGCCCACATTCCCCATAATCACGGCTGTTGGAGGATGGTTTTCCAGTCTGTCCAAACCTGGGGCCACCTTCAGCCGCCTCCCACCAATTTCAGAAGATTTGGGACACCTTCAGCACACCTTCGGGACACTTTCGGGACACTTTCGGGACACTTTCGGGACACTTTCGGCACACCTTCGGCACACCTTCGGGACACTTTCGGCACACCTTCGGCACACCTTCGGCACACCTTCGGGACACCTTCGGGACACCTTCGGGACACCTTCGAGCCACCTTCGAGCCACCTTCGGGACACCTCTGGGACACCTTCGGGACACCTTCGGGACACTTTCGGGACACCTTCGGGACACCTTCTGGACACCTTCGGGACACTTTCGGGACACCTTCGGGACACCTTCGGGACACCTTCGGGACACCTTCGGGACACTTTCGGGACACCTTCGGCACACCTTCGGCACACCTTCGGCACACCTTCGGGACACCTTCGGGACACCTTCGGGACACTTTCGGGACACTTTCGGGACACCTTCGGGACACCTTCTGGACACCTTCGGGACACCTTCGGCACACCTTCGGCACACCTTCGGCACACCTTCGGCACACCTTCGGGACACCTTCAGGACACCTTCGGGACACCTCGCTGCCCTGGAGTGGCCAGTCTGCTGATCGGTGTGTCTCTGTTTTGGTCACGTCGCTACAGGAGCAGAGACTTTGTTGTGCGACACTTCGTCGTCCGTCTGACTCTGTTTGTCAAGATTTAGTTTTGTTGCTGTAAAATTTGTTAGCTTTACCTTTTTGTTTAAACCCTTGCAAGGCACCTTTTGTTTCAGTATTTTTAGTCCCCTTTTGTTCAGTTTAGCCTTAACATTCCTGTACATTAAATTACTTCTTAATTTACCATTTTTTCATCTTCTTTTGATTCTTCCCTGTCCCCACACGAGCTGCGTCGGAACAATCGACAGATACTTAAAGCTTTAGTGTCAGAATCAGTGCATCTTTATGTAAAAGTTGATCAGATTTACCTCAGGACGTCCACCACTTTTGCTTTTAAAACCATCTACTACAAAATCAGCTCACAGGAAATATTAATAATGAACTATAAGCCTATAAAGGTGGTACCAAAGAGACCCGATATTAGACTGCTTCAGAAACATTGCGTCAAAAGGGAGAATAGTCACATGAATATTCACATTTCTCTATTGATCGTGAGTCTGTCCAGTCTCCGCGGATGAAAACCTAAACATCCAGATTCCCATCGATTCATAAAACGCATCGAGGGGGCCAATATAAACGGAAAGTTAAATCAATTTATCCCATTTTGGTGAGGCTCTGTTGAACGTCTTCCCACAAGGTCCCCATCCCTCTGGAGTTGATGTCGGCGTTTGACGTGTCTAATTCCTCTTCACAGCGTCTCTCTGTCAGCGAGCCGCCCGGAGCTGCTTTGTGATTGGAGCATGTGGGAAAGAGGAGCTTTGACAACTGCTGAAAATGCAAGGCTGGATTCATTCATGTCAGAGTGAATATTTTTCCTGGAGCGGAGGAAGAGGTAGAGTGTTACTGTCCTCCATGTGCGCTCTGCTCCGTGTGATCCCCCGGAAAATGTCTGCAGTCATAGAAATGTGAAGCAGCTCACAGCACAAGCAGGATGTGGCAGATCACTTTTTCTATTCAAGTTGAGAGGGAAGGAGAGAGACGAGGAGGAGATGGAGAGAGGAGAAAAGAGGCAGAGAGCAGGGCATGTGACAGGCAGAGGTAGAGGAGAGTATAGAAATTAAACTACCCCGACTCTCAGTAAGAACAGTTCAACTTAGAAATAAGAAGTGAATCTGAAATCAAACCACATCATAAGAAAATTTCATCCGTCCATTATACGTCCCTCTGACGTATGTGTGCCATTTTGGATTTTTTATATTTGACATAGCCTCATTGGTCTTCTTCATCATCATCGTCAGGCTCTGAGTGATTGGCGAGTAGGGATGGAACGATACACGAAAATATCGCTAATTGCAATCAAAATTTAATCGTTTTTAATACTCATGATCATCGCACACTATTATAAATCACCTTTACAACACCAGACTGCCGCAGGTTTCAATTTCAATACAATGTTAAGATGTTAGTTCTGGTGTTTGTCCACAAGGGGGCCCTCTATTATAGCAATGAAACTCGTTGCTTCTGTGGCTCATGGCTCGTGAGCAGTGAATTTAATTGAGACTGTCCGCTGAAGCTGAAGTCTGATGTGTGGAATTATTATGGATTTGAAAAACAAGACCAACAAGATGAGCCACCGATCTGCAGAGTCTGACGGAAAAAAGTCACGGCTCTGAGAGAAAACACGAGAAACTTACACATGAACATTTACGAGACAAACATCCTGCATCGTTTGACAAACTTGAGCCAAAAATATCCATCATAAGATACAATGAGAAATAAATGATTGAATGTAGTTTCCGTTACTTTGGATTTGTGTGAATAATGCGACGTGTTTGTGTCGACTTTGCTATCGCTAGGTTAGCACTAGCTGAACGGCATTTTGCACAGCTAATGGCTGCCAGTGTGTCCTTTATCATGTCCTTTGTCGTGTCCTTTATTTTATCGTGTCCTTTGTCATGTCCTTTATTTTATCGTGTCCTTTATCGTGTCCTTTGTCGTGTCCTTTGTCGCGTCCTTTGTCGCGTCCTTTGTCGCGTCCTTTGTCGCGTCCTTTGTCGCGTCCTTTGTCGCGTCCTTTGTCGCGTCCTTTGTCGCGTCCTTTGTCGTGTCCTTCGTCGTGTCCTTTGTCGTGTCCTTTATCGTGTCCTTTTTCTGTGACTTTCTCAGGTTGGTTCGTGTGTTTTTTTATAGTCAAGAGTTTTATAACTGACACATTTTTTTTTCATTCATTGTTAATTTCAAATCCAGCAAAAAAACAAAAACTTTCAGAAGCCGCCATGACTTTAAATGTGCAGTAACTTTCGAGGGTCCACCTGTGTGTCTCCATGGAGATGTGACTGATTCACCTGGATGTTTCAGGGTGTGGCATTAGTGTCGTGCACCAGTCACAGAAGGTTTCATGAATCCCTTTAAAAACAGAGAGCGAGGTCAGATTCCTCACTGTGCTTTAAAATGCTGCACAGTGGAACATTCCAGGTAAAGAAATAACATCTCCGTGGAAACTGACGAGTCGTTTGAATCATCCACAGACGACAAACTGTCAGGTTTGTCTTTAGATTTATTCATTAGAGTAAAAATAAACAAGACACGCCTCAAACAAACAAACAAACAAACAAACATCTGTCGTTTTATGTTAATTCAGCCTAAAAACAACAGAATCTGTGAAAAAGCCTGAACCTCGTCAAACAGCGCCACCTATAGACCCTCCCACTGCTCCTATTCACCACTCCTCTCTCCTCCCGCCTCTTGTCCTCTCTCTCCCCTTCACTCTTCTCTTTTCCTCCATCTACCTCTCTCCCCTTCTTTCCCCTCCTCTCTTCTCTCCTCTCTCCCTCCTCCCACCTCCCCTCTCTTACTCTCCACTTCCCTTCCCTCCTCCCCTGCCCTCTCCTCTACCCACCCGGCTCCCTTTCTGCCTCCCCTCCTCTCCTCCCTCCTCCCCTTCCCTCTCGCCTTCCCTCTCCTCCCCTCCTCCCTTCCTCCACTCCTCCACTCCTCTGCACATGCTCCAGGCTTGTGTCCAGCACCTCCTCCCCTCACCTCTCTCCTCCTCTCTCCTCTCTCCCCTCCTCTCCCTCCCCAGGCTTGCGTCCAGTGCCTCCTCCCCTCCCCTCCTTCCCCAGGCTTGCGTCCAGCGCCTCCTCTCCTCCCCTCACCTCTCTCCTCTCTCCCCTCCTCCTTCCCCAGGCTTGTATCCAGCACCTCCTCTCCTCCCCTCATCTCTCTCCTCTCTCCCCTCCTCTCCTTCCCCAGGCTTGCGTCCAGCGCCTCCTCCGTGATCTGCTTGGTCAGACCTGCTCTATTCTCGTCCCGCGTCTCCTGTGGGAGGTAAAGACTCTCATTGATTCAGCTCATCTGCCTGTGATGGACCCACCGGCTCGATTAGTCGAGTCATGAGAGGAAACCCGAGCTGTGACAGTCCAGATGAATGAAGATGAGACTCAGTCTAAATAAAAAGGCAAGAGGAGGAGATATATCACGACTATCCATCACTCCGCTGTGGCTCAGGTTACTCGAGTGAGCCGTCAATAAGCTTTACAGTAAGCTGGACTCCTTAAAGGAAGAGGCATTAAAAGTGTGCATTGATCTGAAGGTTTTTGATACTCTAAAAGCACAGAATTTGATTTAGGTTTGGCTAAAGCTGCTCTGAGGTCACTCACATTTGCCAGAGAGGTCTTACGAGCATCGTTAAACTCACTTTAAGTCGGGTTCAAGGCCAAATCTAACACATACACACCAGCAGATTATGAAGGAAACACAAACAGACACAGGAGATACTGAGTGTTATGAAATGACGATAGAAGATGCAACGTCGTATTATTTTTCCAGTGTTTTTTGTAGATTAAGCAGGTCTGTCTGGAAATGCTTTTTAAATCTCAAAGCGCATCAATAAACCGTCTTCCAAAATGCCACGGTTAAACCTGAAGACAATGGACACCAGGCAGGAGGCAGGAGTTCTCCCCTGGTGTCACCATTATGTCATAATGTCAAGTATAATTCCTGTTTCTTGTATGCAAACAGCACAACCTAGAGCCACTGTGGGAACAACAAGCTGCAACTCTACAACAAGTTAAGAGCTGATGTGATGACTGTCAGAGCACATCCATTTTAAATAAGTGATTTCGACAGATCGAAACCTCAATTTTAACAGAGCACTTTAAATCTCACCCTTTAAACCACAAAAGCAGAGCTGAGGCTGCTTCACTCTGCAGCCACATCCCTGCAGCCCTGGATCTGAAGCACTACTGCCTCCTAGAACAGGCTGCAAAACTATGAACACGCTTGGCATCTGGGGAAAAAAGTCCTGGAGTGACACATGAGGGAAGGTGAGGGCTGGGTTTTTAATGTCACCAGGAGGAGATGCACTGGCTCAAAGCTCACCAAGGTGTCCAAACGCAACAGATTTCAGGCCAGCTGGGATAGAGAGTGAGTAACAGTCTCTAATCTCCACCAGCCCGAGCCCATACAGCACATGCATGAGCTGAAGCACTGCCTGTTCTCTCCACACACTCCACTTTGACATTGCAATCACGCGTAGGGACCAGGTTTTGGTTTTTTTATGTGGCAAAAGCAGAACACCTCAAAGTGGCCCATGCTCCAAACACATTTATCACAGGTGCCATCATGAAACGCTGTGCAAACAATGTCAAAAACAAGCCAAGACTGACCACTGTGCAGACAGGGAGCTGAAATGTGGCATGTTTGTGCAGAAATGCGCAGAGGAGGAATCAGAGGGGGATCCTTGCCTTGAAATCCGAGGAGGAACGCGGCTCCGGGGATCCAAACGCTGTAAATCCAGAAGTAATGCATGTTGTTAATCAGCTGCAGTGGCTCCAATCTCCGAAACTTGGCTCTCCTGAAGGAACCGACGTCCAACCGGTGTGTTCTGGTCCTCGTGGCGCGGAGCTATCCACAGATAAACACAGTCTCAAAGTGGAAACAGCACAGAGCACGACACGACGCACAGTCCAAGTGCAAAGAGACGCTGCCTGGAGAAGACGCACAGCTGAGGCGAGGACGCGCGCATCTCCTGGACAATAGTGCCATCTAGTGTCTGCACAGTCCGCAGTGAGGTTTTGTTCTGAAGCAGGAACCCTCCAGCTCCAGAGCTTTATTAGCTAAAGCCCATTGAGGCACTGTACACATTATGGCAGCATCATCTCTGTGGGGCTGGAGGAAGTGTGTCTGGAATAAATCAGGGTTAATTGAAGTTGTCATGGTGATTTCAGTCAAAGCGTCGGGCCGTGTGATGCAGAAATAAATCCACTAAATGATGATTATAAAAGGTTTTGATTCCCTGTGGCCACAAACACGCCTCAGATATCATTATCTCCTTATTTAATATCAGATGGATGTGGATTCGTTTGGTGCAGATCGGGTTTTGCATTAGGTGCTGCCGACTCCACTGTGTCACTCTTTTTAATTAGATTTCTGACTTGATAAGGCGGTAATTTGGCTAGAAATTAAACTTCAGCAGTCAGTCAGGCAAAACTTCATAGCTTACTTCCATTTTGGATAACGTCAAATAATCAGATGAAATTAAAACCTGCTCTCAAGCGTTAGCCCAAAGTTTGAAATAGTCTGTGGAGAGGAGCCTGAACTTTTATTTATATAGAGTTTCACGTTAAATGTTCAGTTAGTGTGAAAACAGAGAGAAAATGTGAAGGACGAGATCTGGATATGGCCCCACATATAAGGCACATAACACAGACATTTTGAACTAAGGGAGAATTTTAACACTGTACATTTTATACCAAGTTTACAGGACCAACACTGTCCTGCATCTGTCTCCAGGAGGTTAGACGACTGTAACGTCTCACTGGCCTCTGCAAACGAGACAGAACAGAACATCCAGAACACTGCTGCGAGAGTCTGACTAGAACCAGGAAGTACTTCACACATGTGTCCTGTGTCAGGTGAAGTACTTCACACATGTGTCTGTGTCAGGTGAAGTACTTCACACATGTGTCTGTGTCAGGTGAAGTACTTCACACATGTGTCCTGTGTCAGGTGAAGTACTTCACACATGTGTCTGTGTCAGGTGAAGTACTTCACACATGTGTCTGTGTCAGGTGAAGTACTTCACACATGTGTCCTGTGTCAGGTGAAGTACTTCACACATGTGTCTGTGTCAGGTGAAGTACTTCACACATGTGTCCTGTGTCAGGTGAAGTACTTCACACATGTGTCCTGTCTCAGGTGAAGTACTTCACACATGTGTCCTGTGTCAGGTGAAGTACTTCACACATGTGTCCTGTCTCAGGTGAAGTACTTCACACATGTGTCTGTGTCAGGTGAAGTACTTCACACATGTGTCTGTGTCAGGTGAAGTACTTCACACATGTGTCCTGTGTCAGGTGAAGTACTTCACACATGTGTCTGTGTCAGGTGAAGTACTTCACACATGTGTCTGTGTCAGGTGAAGTACTTCACACATGTGTCCTGTGTCAGGTGAAGTACTTCACACATGTGTCTGTGTCAGGTGAAGTACTTCACACATGTGTCCTATGTCTCTGTGTGAACAAGTCTCTCCATGAACCAAAGAACATCTCACACTCTGAGGACTAAACCCGGGACTAAACCCGGGACTAAACCAGGACTATACCAGGACAAAACTGGGACTAAACCGGGACTAAACCGGGACTAAAACCAGGAGTAAACCTGGACTAAAACCGGAACTAAACCGGGACTAAACCGGAACTAAACCAGGACTAAATCGGGACTAAACCGGGACTAAAACCAGGACTAAACCTGGACTAAACCGGGACTAAAACCAGGACTAAACCTGGACTAAAACCGGGACTAAACTGGGACTAAACCGGGACTAAACCGGGACTAAAACCAGGACTAAACCCGGGACTAAACCAGGACTAAACCGGGACTAAACCGGGACTAAAACCAGGACTAAACCGGGACTAAACCGGGACTGAAATGGATGGATGGATGCAGAGGATGAAGAAGATGAAGAGGATGAAGAGGATGGAGAGGGTGAAGAGGATGAAGAGGATGGAGAGGATGAAGAGGACGGACGTTGCTTTGACTCCTACTATAGTTTCCGTAACATTTGTAAATGACTAAATCTCACGTCTCGCCTCCGTATGAAGCCCACATCTCCTCGGTCGGGGACGTGCTCTGAATTCGTTTTCATTCTAATTAATCCAGTGTCGTCATGACGCTGTTGAAAAATTAGCACGAATTCACTGGAGCCTAATGTGTGTCATCGCAACACAAGCAGCAGAGCAATATGAAACAGCTTACACAATCAAATATTCATTAATGACTGCCAAATGATTTGTAAGCATAAATAATGAAAGAGGGGCCCCTGTTAAGCTCGGTGTAGCCTGGTAGGAGACAGCTCAGGGGCTTGTCATCCTTCCATGTTTCCCTGGTTCCTCCTGGGGCCCGGGCTCTGCAGATGGTACTGTGGAAATTGCCAATATCGCACCTTTGCCATTGTCAGAATCACCCGAGCAGGGCATATTTCATCACATAAACAGACAGAGCTGCGTATGGCCCATTTAGTTTCTCTGTATCCACCACAAAACGACCCGGCGCGAGCCAAATGAAACTCTACAAACATCCATCTTTAAGAAAGTTGAGTCGTTTTGAATCTGGGCTTTTATCTGATGGAGTCGTTTTCCTCCAGGCTCTAGAAGAAAAAAAACTAAACATCACAATGGACCAGATGATATCACTGCACAACAGAGACTCCAACATGTACTTTATCTTTACAAGGGCCTTTAATAATGAAGTCAAACTAAAGACGAGGACCTCTGCAGGACGTGGAGAAAAACACACGGATTTAGACGTGTGCGACCTGCCAGAGCAGTTAGGACTTTAAATCAGAGACTTTCTCCTTTAAATCAGAGAGTTTCTCCTTTAAATCAGAGAGTTTCTCCTTTAAATCAGAGACTTTCTCCTTTAAATCAGAGACTTTCTCCTTTAAATCAGAGACTTTCTCCTTTAAATCAGAGACTTTCTCCTTTAAATCAGAGACTTTCTCCTTTAAATCAGACAGTTTCTCCTTTAAATCAGAGACTTTCTCCTTTAAATCAGAGACTTTCTCCTTTAAATCAGAGACTTTCTCCTTTAAATCAGAGACTTTCTCCTTTAAATCAGAGACTTTCTCCTTTAAATCAGACAGTTTCTCCTTTAAATCAGAGACTTTCTCCTTTAAATCAGAGACTTTCTCCTTTAAATCAGAGACTTTCTCCTTTAAATCAGAGACTTTCTTCTTTAAATCAGAGAGTTTCTCCTTTAAATCAGAGACTTTCTCCTTTTTCTCCCGTTTCTCATCAACTAAAACACAGCGTTTGGCAGCACTAAGTTACTTCTGCCTGAGTAAATTTCACTTTTCAAACTGGCAGAGGTGAATCTTTAGCCTCTATTTGGTTTTTATTTAATGAACTTTTCTGTTCAGGCGACATCATGACATCACATCCTGTCTTTTCAAAATAAAAGTCTCTTTTACACATAAAGTCAGAGCGATGCTTTTATGAACAATCCTCAGCACAAACTCACAAATATAAGACAAATATTCACTGTTTATTGTCCCACATTTTAAAGCACAAATAAAAAAACTGCATCTTCTGTGGTGACAATGTGATTTTAACTTTTCTACAGACACAGATTTTACACATTTGGGCAAAATATGAAGGGGGCGGGTTTAAAATGTAAATAATGGGGTCTGTGCAATGAATTAAATGTGCAATATTTTGGATGGTGCAACAATGGGAACTGTGCAATATGTTTTTGTTTTTTTTATTTTGACCCGTCTGTGACCCCAGCCCTCGGGACAATGGATAGAAATTAGTCTTTGAGCTAATTTCTATCCATTGTGTTTATGTTCATGTCTGTTATGTCTGTTCATTAACATGTTTTGTACCCAATAAATAGATAAATAGATAAATTGATAAGTAGATAAAAATAAGATAAAAAAATGAGATATAAATTAAAAAAATAAAAATTTAATAAAAACATTAAAAAAATAAATAAAACAAATAAATAATACATAAAAAATAAATAAAATTAAAATATAAATAAAAAACAACAAATAAAATAAAATAAAATAAAAAATAAATAAATTAAATTAAATTACATTACATTACATTACATTGTTCCAAATCAAAACATGAAAATTTTCTTACAGCCTAATTTGTTTTGTCATTTTTGGAAGTATCAGAATATGTGGAAAAAAAAGTCAAATCATATATTAAATTGCAAATATATTTTATGAACAGCCTGTTTATCAGTTTTTATTTGTTTGGGTCACTACTGTTTTTACTTCTACTTTATTACAAATAACTCAATGATTATTTCAAGTTACGATACTATTACTCGAGTAACATTGTTTACCATCTCAAAAAAAAAAAAAGACTCTACAGTAGTGACAGTAGTGACACTAGTGACCGTGGAGGTGACGTGGTGACGTCAGTAAAGTCAAAGTCGTCCATCTTCATACAGTAAAGTTTTGAAGGATTTAAGGAGAGTCGACCAAACTTCTTCGCCTCATCGTCTCGACTCTGAGCTTGTGACTTTCTGCCTCCTCCTTCAAAATGTCCAAAGTATAAAGTACATAGATATATTTATATATTTATATATTTGTATATATATATATATATATATATGTGCCATAACTCAGCAGCAGCTTGAATTACACTTTCTCTTTTCAGGAATATTTGTCAATGTCGACTTCATTTTATTCAATTTTCCTCCATGAAGCAAAGACGCCTCCAGCTCGAACACTCACTCTCCACAATAGATTCTCCTCTTTTTTCTCTCTTTTTCCTCTTTTTTCTCTCTCTTTTTTCTGATGTAACTCGTGGCGTTTCGCTCTCGCTGCCACAGTCCTCAGACGTACAACACAGTCCTCAGACGAACAACACCGACACTTTGATCTGCATTTGACTCACGGCGTTTGGATCACAGCTCGTCACGGACACAGTGAGAACAAGTCTGTGTTCTGGACGACTACAAGGTACAAGGCTCCGGAGCGTAGACTCCAGAGTGTAGACTCCAGAGAGTAGACTCCAGAGAGTAGACTCCAGAGTGTAGACTCCAGAGAGTAGACTCCCGAGAGTAGACTCCAGAGTGTAGACTCCAGAGTGTAGACTCCAGAGAGTAGACTCCAGAGTGTAGACTCCAGAGTGTAGACTTCAGAGTGTGTAGACTCCAGAGAGTAGACTCCAGAGAGTAGACTCCAGAGAGTAGACTCCAGAGAGTAGACTCCAGAGTGTAGACTCCAGAGTGTAGACTCCAGAGTGTAGACTCCAGAGAGTAGACTCCAGAGTGTAGACTCCAGAGTGTAGACTCCAGAGAGTAGACTCCAGAGTGTAGACTCCAGAGAGTAGACTCCAGAGTGTAGACTCCAGAGAGTAGACTCCAGAGTGTAGACTCCAGAGTGTAGACTCCAGAGTGTAGACTCCAGAGAGTAGACTCCAGAGTGTAGACTCCAGAGTGAGTGTAGACTCCAGAGTGTAGACTCCAGAGAGTAGACTCCAGAGTGTAGACTCCAGAGAGTAGACTTCAGAGTGTAGACTTCAGAGTGTAGACTCCAGAGTGTAGACTCCAGAGTGTAGACTCCAGAGTGTAGACTCCAGAGAGTAGACTCCAGAGTGTAGACTCCAGAGAGTAGACTCCAGAGTGTAGACTCCAGAGAGTAGACTCAGAGTGTAGACTTCAGAGTGTAGACTCCAGAGTGTAGACTCCAGAGTGTAGACTCCAGAGTGTAGACTCCAGAGTGTAGACTCCAGAGTGTAGACTCCAGAGAGTAGACTTCAGAGTGTAGACTCCAGAGTGTAGACTCCAGAGTGTAGACTTCAGAGTGTAGACTCCAGAGTGTAGACTCCAGAGTGTAGACTCCAGAGTGTAGACTTCAGAGTGTAGACTCCAGAGTGTAGACTCCAGAGTGTAGACTTCAGAGTGTAGACTCCAGAGTGTAGACTCCAGAGTGTAGACTCCAGAGTGTAGACTCCAGAGTGTAGACTCCAGTGTAGACTCCAGAGTGTAGACTCCAGAGAGTAGACTCCAGAGAGTAGACTCCAGAGTGTAGACTCCAGAGTGTAGACTTCAGAGTGTAGACTCCAGAGAGTAGACTCCAGAGAGTAGACTCCAGAGAGTAGACTCCAGAGAGTAGACTCCAGAGTGTAGACTCCAGAGTGTAGACTCCAGAGTGTAGACTCCAGAGAGTAGACTCCAGAGTGTAGACTCCAGAGTGTAGACTCCAGAGAGTAGACTCCAGAGTGTAGACTCCAGAGAGTAGACTCCAGAGTGTAGACTCCAGAGAGTAGACTCCAGAGTGTAGACTCCAGAGTGTAGACTCCAGAGTGTAGACTCCAGAGAGTAGACTCCAGAGTGTAGACTCCAGAGTGTAGACTCCAGAGTGTAGACTCCAGAGAGTAGACTCCAGAGTGTAGACTCCAGAGAGTAGACTTCAGAGTGTAGACTTCAGAGTGTAGACTCCAGAGTGTAGACTCCAGAGTGTAGACTCCAGAGTGTAGACTCCAGAGAGTAGACTCCAGAGTGTAGACTCCAGAGAGTAGACTCCAGAGTGTAGACTCCAGAGAGTAGACTTCAGAGTGTAGACTTCAGAGTGTAGACTCCAGAGTGTAGACTCCAGAGTGTAGACTCCAGAGTGTAGACTCCAGAGTGTAGACTCCAGAGTGTAGACTCCAGAGAGTAGACTTCAGAGTGTAGACTCCAGAGTGTAGACTCCAGAGTGTAGACTTCAGAGTGTAGACTCCAGAGTGTAGACTCCAGAGTGTAGACTCCAGAGTGTAGACTTCAGAGTGTAGACTCCAGAGTGTAGACTCCAGAGTGTAGACTTCAGAGTGTAGACTCCAGAGTGTAGACTCCAGAGTGTAGACTCCAGAGTGTAGACTCCAGAGTGTAGACTCCAGTGTAGACTCCAGAGTGTAGACTCCAGAGTGTAGACTTCAGAGTGTAGACTCCAGAGTGTAGACTCCAGAGTGTAGACTCCAGAGTGTAGACTCCAGAGTGTAGACTCCAGTGTAGACTCCAGAGTGTAGACTTCAGAGTGTAGACTCCAGAGTGTAGACTCCAGAGTGTAGACTCCAGTGTAGACTCCAGAGTGTAGACTCCAGAGTGTAGACTTCAGAGTGTAGACTCTGGAGTCTACACTCTGGAGTCTAGGGTCCAGAGTGTAGACTCCAGAGTCCAAAGGACTAAACCGGGACTAAACCAGGACTAAACCAGGGCTAAACCAGGGCTAAACCGGGACTAAACCGGGACTAAACCAGGACTAAACCGGGACTAAACCGGGACTAAACCAAGACTAAACCAGAGCTAAACCAGGACTAAACCAGGACTAAACCAGGACTAAACCGGGACTAAACCAGGACTAAACCTGGACTAAACCGGGACTAAACCAGGACTAAACCAGGACTAAACCAGGACTAAACCAGGACTAAACCGGGACTAAACCAGGACTAAACCAGGACTAAACCAGGACTAAACCAGGGCTAAACCAGGACTAAACCGGGACTAAACTTAAATGAATGAAACAAAAAATTTAATAAAATCTAAAATGAAATGAAAGTTGAACTGTGTACTGTGTGTGTGTACTGTGTGTGTGTACTGTGTGTGTGTACTGTGTGTGTGTACTGTTTGTGTGTACTGTGTGTGTGTACTGTGTGTGTGTACTGTGTGTGTGTACTACTGTGTGTGTGTACTGGGTGTGTGTTGTGTACTGTTTGTGTGTACTGTGTGTGTGTGTACTGTGTGTGTGTGTACTGTGTGTGTGTACTGTGTGTGTGTACTGTTTGTGTGTACTGTTTGTGTGTACTGTGTGTGTGTACTGTGTGTGTGTACTGTTTGTGTGTACTGTTTGTGTGTACTGTTTGTGTGTACTGTTTGTGTGTACTGTGTGTGTGTACTGTGTGTGTGTACTGTGTGTGTGTACTGTGTGTGTGTACTGTTTGTGTGTACTGTGTGTGTGTACTGTGTGTGTGTACTGTGTGTGTGTACTGTGTGTGTGTACTGTTTGTGTGTACTGTGTGTGTGTACTGTGTGTGTGTACTGTGTGTGTGTACTGTGTGTGTGTGTACTGTTTGTGTGTACTGTGTGTGTGTACTGTTTGTGTAGTGTCCCACCTTCTTGTTTCCATGGAGACTTTGATCGTTGCTAGTTAGTTTCAAAACATTTCCCGTAAACTAATGGACTAGTTCGAAGTTAGTTCTCAAACTCTTCCCAGAAAGGAAGAGACTGGAAAGGTCCGGACTCACCCACATCCTCTGTCTGCTCCCATATTTTTTTATTTTATTCATTTATTTATTTGAAAAGGGACAATGCACATTAATTAACATTACAAAAGAAATGTAAATGTTCCACGACACTTATCTTTTCCTGAAATGTTCCACAGTACAGCTTTAAACCTACGTATCAATAACAATAAACTCCAAAGTCACAGGTCAGGTCTGTGGAGAGGCGTCTCTGCTCACTGAGTTTTTGAGCAACAGCAACACCAGTAATTTCATAAATGCTCCACCTCCTCCAGCGTAACAACCCCCCACACTGGAAAAGTTACATGATGCAGCTTTAATAATAATCTGCAAAACGTCTCTGACACTTTTGGTCACATGCAGCTGCCGTTTTTTCAGCGGATTATGAGAGTCCTGTGGCTGAGACTGAAGCTGCTCAGACGCCCAGAACGAAACGGCAAATTACCACCAGATAACGAAGATCCACCGAAACTGAAACGCAAAAAGACTCGATTCATCTGAGGTAAAATAATTCCGCTGCTTTGTCTTTGGGCAGAAGCACCAAAATATGCAGCGCAGCAGTTATTGCGTCATAAATTTGGAGCAAAGTGGTCTCTGGCTGCACACAACCTGAGAAAACTGGGCCTTTTTAAATGCTCTCCCTGTTTTTTGACAAGTTTAAAAATATGTTTATTCTTTTCCAAAAGTGTGGAATAATTGGGCGTTTTTATTCCACCTCTCGGCTCTGACTAATAAGCCGAGTGTGACTGTAATGACTAATGCCTGATGAGATAAACCAATTAACAAACTCCAGTTATGATCCGACAGACTGCGCTCAAGTACCACGAAATAAAATAATACTTACAAATGAAATATATTGAGTTTGCAGTTAGAGGGTGGAGGGGTAATGTGGGTCTAATCACTCAGATAAATGAGAGTTTCAGCCAGAAGTTTATGGTTAATGCTGCAAAAGTTGGAGGAGGCTCAGATTTGGACAAATGCAAATGAATTTCTGATGTTTTTCTGATGTTTCCTGATGTTTTCTTGTCGTTTGCACCTCTGACCGAGAGCAGCCGCTTCTGTTTCAAAGTGTCAGAAAAGTGCTGAAACTTTCAATCGTAAAACTCAAAACCGTGTTGAAAAGAGAAACTGTTTTGGTCCGAGCTGCTTTTACATTTAAACAAACTGTGCCCTCATCCGTATGTCACCCACAGAAAGCTCGTATTCGCATCATCGCTCACACTTTAAATCTCTTAAACGCCGCGATGTAT
>JAIEZT010000073.1:373702-458190 GCA_019594935.1 Periophthalmus modestus | reverse complement strand
TGTCACGCTGTCGTTTAAACACAAGCCGATACCAGAGCTCCACAGACTGGACCTAGCGCCGCCTGAAAAGCCTCGTAACAATCAGCTGCCGGTCTGCTCTGCCATAAGTCTAAAAACCATTCACGCTGATGTGAGCGCGATGGAAAACATTTCCGACTTGAATTGAATGATCTAGCTCTGAGCAGCTCCCCCCTCCGCTCCGTCACACACCTCCAGCGATTACACCGGGCTCACAATTAACAAGGAGGACACGAGCGCTCTGCAAACGGCCTTTTTATGAAAAGTGCCAGAAATGAAGTGGATTAGCTTAGAGCTGCCACAAATTTATAGATTCATCACAACTGTCACCTGTTTTTAGTCACGGAATAATCGTTCACGGCTCCTGAACATGTCACAGCTCAGGGAAGAGGCTTTCTGACTCACACGGATCAGGATTTACATACAAATGACATGTTTTTCTATATATGGGAGGATGTAAATGTCGTGTTTTTTTCGTCTGTAGGAGCCACCAGGACGTCCCAAGCAGCGTCACTTCAGATTTACCTCGGTGCAGTTCAGGACAAACCTCATATTCACAGCCTTTTGAAAACTACAACGACTAATCAGTTCATCAAAAGAGAATAACCACTAGATTAATCGATTAGCTGAATAACTCCTGTCACGATAACGTCTGAAGTGCAGTGTTTTGATAAAGAAACAGACGATAAACGATCATTTTGAAACGACTTTCTGCCACTGACACAATAACCTTAAAAAAGGATTACCCAAAAAAAACGATTCTACAAGTAAAAGATTATTCTGCCTCCACTAGTGTTTATGAACTAGCTCCACAAATAGTGAAAAACTCCTTCAATAAACGTCTCGCTGTGTTACACCTTTTAATGGAGTGGATTTTGTAAAAGTGTAACACAAGAAAATACAAAATCACGCTTACACATTACTCACCTACAAACAAAAACCATGCAGAGCTACACAAAACACACAGCAGCTTATTAAACACACAGCACAACACCAGCACAAAAGCAGCTATAACGAGCGAAAACGTGCACAAAAACCGACCATAGCATCAAGCTAACATCAATGTAAAACTCCATAGACACGTGAGCGTCACTAGCGTCGTTCACTTCAGCGAAAATATACAACAATTAACCCAAAGTGCCCCAGACGAGTCCACAGAGCCGACGAGTTCTAAACACTCAACACTCACAGAGGATATGTACACGACGTCAAACGACAGCGACAAACACACCCAACAAGAATCAAACTGTTCAAGTCTGAAACAATACAGCAGCTACGGAAGCTCTGAACAGACAAAACACATTAACTAAAACATATCTGTGTCCACTAGGGGCAGAACAAATACTGTTAATAAACCATGAGCTGAGAGAGAAAAGGCCAAATGAGCCACTTTAGTGCTTAGTTTGTGTCTATAGTGAGTCATAGAAGTGATTTATTCAACATTTACAGCTTAAATCTGATCATAGAACCAAAAAATGAACCTAAAATGTCCCAGTAGTGCAAAGAAAATTTATACACGATAAATACTGACCCCAAAAAATATTGTTCCAGCTTCATATACTGAACAATAATATTGATTATTGTTGGAGAGATTGGATTATTAAAACACAAATAGGGCGGAAAAAATAGGGTTTGAATCCTAAAAATGTGTGTTAATGTTTGTTTTTTAAAGGTGTACTGTGCGTTTTCTCTCCACGGTGATGTTGTTTTGCCAGAAATGCTCCACAAAATGAGATAAAACATGGAAGTTTCCAGGGAGATCAAAATGCAAAAGTATTTTTTGGGCAATGCAAACGTCTGTAATTGGATAAATTAACACAAAAAATGCAGGTTTATTCCATACCAACTCTCCAGGTAAAGCAGTGACATTTTCACAAGAAGAAGCAGGTGGCCGACCATCCACCAGAAAAGTCCCGTAGTGCAGCTTTACCTGCTGCATCGACGTGAAGGTGCGTCACTAGTTTCTCGGTGTTGATCAGAGCCTGTTTACCGTCTGACAGACTCTAATGAGGAGGAGGTCAATAAAGAACAAAACAAAATGTCCCTGTGCTAATGATGCTCTGCTCATCATTAAACACTGTCAGAGTTAATCAGCTGCTGGCAACAAATCAGTGAAGTGCGCAATCAAAATGTCACGCTTTTATACGTGATATTATGAATTAGGCCGAAGGTACGACGGCTTATTAAGATCACACACGACAGATGAAACTTTTGGCAGTGTCAGGAAAGTTGTTTTGTCTCTGTGTAAAAAAAACAAACTTGCTCCTGTGTCGTGACGGGAACGTGTCTCTCCACAGACTTTAACTTCTCTGGTGAAGGTTCTGCCTCCTGCTTGTCTCAATGTTCTTCTTCAGGTTGAGGGATCGACTATTGAACACGTAAAAGACGATCAAAAAGGAACATTAGTGAAAAAAACAGCTCGAGAAAAGTCATATTACCGTCAATTTCAGACTATAAGCCGCTACTTTTTTCCCCCTGCGGCTTATACAACGGTGCGGCTTATATATGGATTTTACTGGCTAATGTCCACCGGGGGGCGCTCTCTACCAGTGAATGCAAAAGTGTGACAGCCGTGGGGAAAGATTATGCACTGAAGAATACACTAGTTTTGATTTTGAACCGTCATTTTGCGCATCAAGAACACAGCCTCTTAGTCAATGTAAAAAGACAAGAAAAGCTTCAGAGGAAATAAAAGCAGACGGCCCGTGTTGGTGCAGTTTTATTTTCTGAACATGCAGGTGTGTTCATCTCGTGTTGGTGCCGTGCTGCCGATTTTCAAGCACAGAAAAAAACATGTCTTCAGTTAAAAATGAACAAAAAAAACTTCCGTGTACAGTGCAGTTTCTGCGGCTTATTTCAGGTGCGGCTTATATTTGTACAAAATTGATTTTCTTATAAATTCAGCTGGTGCGGCTTTTACTCAGGTGGCTCTATAGTCCTAAAATGATTGTAACTGCGTGCACTCCCGTTCTAAACTATCCTTAATCCTCTGAGTAAAGAGCTGCACTCTGCCTTTTGCTCTGATCTGTCTCTGAACCGTGACTTAACCGTGAAGGTGAGAACAGCCCACAGTCCACAGACTCGTGCATGTTCGTGCGATAAAAGGAGGAAAAGCCATGTTCTTGGGGAGCAGCAGAGCAGTGACTCTCCACAGAGCAGCAGGGAGCTCTCTAACACTATATATAAAATCCCATAATTAACTTCCTACTGATTCTAGTCTTTGTTAAACGATGAAAGAATGGCTAAGCTTCCGAGAGGTCTGTTAATAATATCACTATTGAGTGTTTTAGATGGTAAGAAGGAGCCTCGTGCTGCTCTGTGGTCTCCCGCTGTGGGACAGGACGTCCTGGGATCGGTCAAACTGGCACATTTTAGAACAGAGAAGGACGTCTACCACAGAGTCTCTTCAATATGTCGTCCAAAATGTTCCCACGTGAGCTTTTATGTTTGTTTTAGTCGTTAAATGTTGGTTTTGTAGCTTTGGGTTGAATTTACAAACGTCACATTACCTTTAGAACATGCACACGTTTTCAAAAGTTTGCACATGTGACAAAAAAATGGCTAAAATCTAAGCGAGTTGCACCGATCAGTGAATGAAAGAAAGAGGATTTGTGTATCTGAAATTGACTGTGTGTGTGTGAATTGTATGTTTTTTTATAATGTCGTATTTTCAGGCGAGTTGCAGATCTTTCACCACCTTCACAAACTGTTCTTCTTACTGAACATCAGTCTGTCCAGAGACGACACATGGACATTAGTATTTTTTGCTATAACTTGACACCAAACATTTTTCGTGTTTTTTTTTTAAGGTCAGTGTAACGTCGTGCACTGTCCCTGTCCAAATAAAAAAACAGACCATACCACGTTTTTCAAGTGTCCTGCCACTTAGAACCTGTTCTTGTCGTGTTACCGTCGGCATCGTGAAATCTGACTTAAACCTCTTTTTTTCCCCACTGTGGGTGATGTTCTGGGGTTCCTCTTGTGTGTGAGCCGTACCTCCTCAGTGCTCAGTGATATTTGTCCCCCTCAGAGTCCCACAGTCCTCAGAGTCTCGGCAGGAGCAGAGTGTGTGAGTGTGTGTGTGTTTGTGTGTGAGCCTCTCCTCTGGGACACAGCACAAATAACAGCCCCGTGTGTCTGGAGGAGGCAGGAGCAGTCGGTCCATACATCACTGAAGCGGCATAGGGAGAGGTGGTGATGATAGGTCAACGACGACTAAAACCGCAACACAGCACGACCGTGGACGACTAAAAGAAACTCTTTGTCAACTAAAGACATGATGTGCATCAATTAATCTCCTAAAAGAGGACGAGGATCGGCCAAAAGCTCACGCAAATACAACTATGTCCACAGAGAAGTAACACGGCAGATTAAACTCATCACATGCTTCTTCTCTTTTCTGCTCTTCAATTCGTATAATCCAAATAAAATAATTATTAGACTAATAATAAGTTTGTTCTAGTCGATGAAGTGACTGAAAGAATTCAGCCCTGCAGTACAATACTGACAGCAAACAGCAAGGAATCTACGAGCAGCTGAATTATTTAGATGTTCATATGCACAGTGTACTCACAGTACTTTATTCCATTAAAACCACTGCAGCACCTCCTCTCTGCACCTCCTCTACACGCACCACCTGCACCTCCTCTACACACTGTGCCACAGCTCTGGACTCAGGTCTGTCGTAATGTTCAGGTGAGAGGGACCAAAGATACAGAACTCGGGGAGGAGTTTACAGTGTTTATTTGCAAAGGTGAACAAGATCAGCAAATGACGGTGGATCTCACGGTGAATCGGGAGCGAGGTGCAAGCCAGGGTCCAGGGGTGAGACGAGAGTGCAGAGACAAAGACGAGGAGAACAAGACCGGTGCAGAGAAACAGGGTCAGAGGCGGGAGGCGCTGAGCTGGTCCCAAGGAGCAGGATGTGAACATGAAGACAAGCAGATGATCAGGCACGTAGACAGACAATCTGACCCCGAGTGTAGAGTCCTGGCTCCTCTTATCCTCCCCCAGGTGCAGCTGTTTAAAGTTGTCCCCAGGTGAGCACGGGAGGAGCAGAGAACTCCGCCCAGCTCCAGGCTCAGACACGAGGCAGGAACAAAACGGGGATCATGACAGTGAGCTGCAGTCTCTACAATGTAAAGTTTTAGAAAGTTCACATAAATCCTTCAGAAATGAGGATGAACAGTTGTCACGTGCTTGACTAAAGTCTTCAAGACAAAGAAGATCAGCTGTAAACCAGAAGCACGATTCAGATAAAAAGAAAAACTCTGCTGCGTGATTAAAGCTGTAGCACTGCAGCCTGATTTATACGACGCAGTGGTGTAAAGAGCAAACATATCCCTCTCTCCAGCCAAATATACAATATACTACTAATAACCTTAATAATAATCATAATAAATCATGATTTCCTGAAGTACTTTAATGTGGAAGCGGACCACGTCTCCCACCAGCTCAACATTAAATTAACCAGGCTTTACGTCTCCCACTTTTAATAATATTGACTGCTCCTTATCTACTGCAGTAAAGTTAACCATTTACGACGTACTTTTACTGAGCTATGTGCGCGCGCTTTTTCCCAGCAATTTGTTACCGTCCGTTTAATGTCCAAATGCAATTTACTTACAAGAGCCAAGGCTTTTTCACCAAACTTCTAAGTGTGTAATAAAAGTTGGCTTTAATGGCTGGAGCTAACAAGAAGAATGTAACAAGATTAACTTTAAGTGCACTGGAAACTGGGCCTTCGGAGACGAAAGGACAACCACAGGCTATTACTCTTGCTAAATGAACACACCTTTACAGTGTGCAGAGGAAAACGCAGATTTAAATACTCCAAGTAGCTTAGGTGGACGTAATTCCATAATTTACCGGCTCGTGGTAAAGGATTTCTCGTGGCTTTGCAGATTTTGGGTTTAGACAATTTACTAAATGACTTTCCTGCTCTCCGCCATAATTTCCTGCCACTCACCCCTCGTCCTGACGAATGGAGGGAGAAAAAAAAAAAACGTTTTAATATCCGGGCTCGTTGGACCTGTTCCACCCGACACTGTTTTGAGGCATTAAACGTACTTATTGGTTTATCTAATGGGTTAATGAGTTATGCAAATCAGTCAGTGTTGGACAGACGTTACACTTTTAACAACCTTTTTCACTGCTGACCTTGTTATTTTTGCATCTCAAAGAAAAGAAGTATCATATGTAGATTTTAGTTTTGCAGTAACTCTGATCTTGACTTGTGTGATTTGTGGTTCGTGATGGACTGAGGCAGAGACGTGCGCAGCCATGGTGACCTTTGCTTTGTTCTGTTCATGTATTATTTCTGAAAATGGCAAAGAAAACCTGGAGCCAAAGGGAGAAAAGCCACAAAAACAATCTTTAAGCTTATTCATTCAGTGTAGTCCTGCAGCAATTCAGCCACATGAAAAATGGAAGGATTCAAAACAATATATTAGTTTAAGGCAGATATTTTGAGATGCAGATCCATTTAATGCAGATTTATCATGCAAAATCGACTTTTTTTGTTGTATTTGGAGTATTTCGTGCATATTTGACCAATTTTTTATATCACTTATTATCAAAACGCCATGTTACTGATCAACTCCCATTTTCATTGTAAAGTTCGGGCTTGTTTCCAACTTGTAACCACTGTAAAAATCTGTCAATAAATGCACTTTATTTTAGTGAAAAACGCTCTTGAAAACAGACATAATGTGAATGGATCCGTCAGTATGACAAACCAGCTGCAGTTTTCTTTCAAAACAAAATAATTCCTCATCTTCCTCTAAATCGCGCTGTTTTTTTGGCAGAAGGTTGTGACGGGCTGATGGAGTGCTTGTGGGTGGTGCACAATTCCACTTATAGGGGGCGCTCTGCGGTGGCGTCGGGTCATAAGTTAATTGTGTCGGTTATGTGCTTATGTAAACTTCATTATCAAACAAAATCAGACCAATGTGCATGAATATTAGTTTGTTTTCAATATTTAATAGGCTTTAGTCATAATAGTCTACATCGTTTTCTTCTGTGAAAAAACTTACCCACCCAAACCACAAAACATTTATAAAACATTTTTTTGTAGCCTGATCCAACCCGGGTTAGAAGTGAACCTGCAAATCTCTAACTCTGCTCTGTTCTTACTTTATTCTCCAGTTTCATTTTCTTAGCTGGAGATACTCATAGGATTCAGTCTTATCATTTTAGGACATCCATCCATCCATCCATGTTCTTCCGCTTATCCGGGGCTGGGTCGTGGGGGCAGCAGTCTAAACAGGGACTTCCCTCACCCCAGACACGTCCTCCAGCTCCTCCGGTGGGACCTCAGGCGTTCCCAGACCAGAGAGACATAGTCTGTATGTCAGTGTGTCCTGGGTCTTCCCCGGTGCCTCCTTCCGATGGGACATGGCTGAAACATCTCCCTATGGAGGCGTCCAGGAGGCATCCTGAGCAGATGCCCGAGCCTCAGCTGGTTCCTCTCGACGTGGAGGAGCAGTGGCTCTACTCCGAGCTCCTCCCATGTGACTGAGCCCTCACCCTGTCTCTAAGGGAGCGTCCAGCCACTCTGCGGAGGAAACTCATTTGAGCCGCTTGTATCTGTGATCTTGTCCTTTCGGTCATTACCCAGAGTCATGACCATAGGTGAGATGAACATAGACTGACGTAATCGAGAGCTTTACCTTTGGACTCAGCTCCTTCTTCACCACAACAGACGATACAGCGACACATCACTGCAGACGCTGATCCAACTGTCAATCTCACGGTGACAATCACTGCAGACGCTGATCCATGTCAATCTCACGCTCCCTTCCCTCACTCGAGAACAAAACCCCGAGATACTTGAACTCCTCCACTTCAGACAAGGACTCACCACCCACCTGTAGAGGGCGCCACCTTTTTCTGGTCCAGAACCATGGCCTTGGATTTGGAGGAGCTGATTCTCATCCCAGACACTCGGCTGCATTTTGGTACAAATAAAAAAAATCTGCTGCTCGCTAACGTGATGTGCAGCTGTCCATCGGTCCTGACTCTTTTATGACGTTTATGTCGACGTCGGCTCCCTCTGGGACCTGTGGACGGTCTGTGGACTCGTTTCCTTCATACGCTGTTTTAGAGGAGTGCTGTGATTTAAAATGTGCTAATTATAACAGAATGATCCACATGTGTCATAGATTATAACCTCAGAGCAAACACGAGCTTCTTTTTCTTGATGATGCTTTTGCTTTGACCCACTTTCTTCTGCTTTTACCTCTGCCTGTCGCTCTCCGGCTTTAGATTAAGAACAGCTCAATTTTACGACGGCATCAGTTTTGAGCGCTCACCGACTATCACCACACGCACATTTAAACACGTTTAATCTGCATGTTTTGTTTGGCACTGGGGCACGTGTGAGGATCCTTCGTGGAGGTTTTTCCTGGTCACACAGCAGGAGTAATGCAGTCCTCAGCGAGTGCTTCTCTCTGGGACTGTCCTTCAACTCCATAAATCTGCGTTTGAATACAGCACAAATCCTGAGAACTCTGCTTTTTCTGGTGCAGAGGAGCTTCAGGCGTCGTATACTGGGTTTTTTTGCATTGAAAACACAGATTTATTTGCTCACTTAATACATTTTTCAGGCCAGTTTGCTTCCCTAACATCTTAATCTGTTCACAGCATCACAGATCATCACCGTGTCCTTATAAATCCACAACGCAAATAAGACTAAGTGTATTGGTGACACTTGCTCCCAAATCTGAATAACATTTTGACGATCTAGAAAAGTGCCACAGTCCAAAACATCTCTGTTCGTGTCTGAGCTGAGTTGAGCGTGTTTTGTTTGAACTTTTTGGAAAAACTGCTTTAACCTTTCCTCTCGCTGTCTCATGTTTTATTGATGTTTTATAAGAGATCGAGCTGTGGAAAAAAATGGTAAAAATGGCAAAAAGTGTTTAATTTCAGTTGTGCTGGGGCAACATGGCTGTGGACAGAGGGAAAAAGAGTCACGATAAAGCGTATTACTGTCGATATACATAGTGTTTTATAGACAAAGTGTGTGTTTGTGTGTTTTCTAAATGGTGCAAATAGATCAAATAGAAATCGCACCAGGAGCTAACTGTTATTACAGCTATTTTCTTTATGGGCAGTAAAAAGACAATGGGGTAAAATGAGGCCAAGCAGTTTTTAGAAATGTATAAACTTTACAGCTCTCAGCGGAGTCAGGAAATCAATAGAATCACGCACTTGTTGGCAGGTTATGTACCGTGGTGCTAATACGTCCATATGAGGTGATTTTTCAACTTAAAACAAAGATCGATCGAGGCTTTTCCACTAATAATCAAACAACAAAGTGAAATTTACAATATGTTTCACAAACTGTAAACGTGAAGACGCATAGCAACACTTTAGAGGATTTTATGGCTTTAAATATAAATCAGGATTGAAAATAATTGAGCTAAACTTGTGCAAACTTGGATGGGACTCTTAATTTTTGATTTTTAAAGGATGTGTTCAGCAGTGATCCTCATGAAAAAAGAGTGCAGTTCACAAAATTCTTCAAATGTGGCCCAAAAGTCACTTTATACACTTTTAAAAGTCTTCACTTTAGCTCCTTTAATCCTTAATTCTTAAGTTAAACTCACCAAATTTCAGCAGTAGATAAACTGAACCTTCCAGATTTTTGGCAATATAAACGGTTATAATTGTTCACTTATACTTGAACTTATCACTGCATAACATTTGAAGCATTTTCCGGCTTATGTCTCTTATTTGATCCTCGTTTGAAGTGGTTTATTGTCTGAGGTTTTATTCACAAACACCTTTTCTTTAAGATAGACCCACAGGAAGAAATCAGGACGAGTCAGGTCTGTGGAGATCACATACTGCCCCCTGTCTGTGAAAAACACTTATTATTCCTTTAATGGCATTTACTCTTGGGGCATCTCTGGTATTAAAAATGTGGACGGTAACACTGCTGGGTTTGTGAATTTGACCCATGTGACTCAAAGTCCCACTGTACAATGAGGGTTCGTTCCTCGGTGCTGGATTTGCTCAGATTAATGTGGAAAGAGTCGTTCTAAATGCTCTGGAAAAATAAAAGAAAAATATTTAGAAACAAAAGAGTTATGAGTTTTTTCAGCTGTCAGTGACTTTTGGGCCAGAGTAAACATTGTTAAATGAATTCACCGCCGGAGTCAGCTGCTTTCTATGGAAACTATCGCTCTATAAATGTTTTTATCTTGTTTATTTGATGGAAATACTTTGAGGCATTTAACCATCTTGTATATTTATGTTCAGTCTCAGTTCAGTTTAGGGCCGTGGTGACAAAATGCTATTGTTGTTCACTTCCTGCAAAAAGCAAAGTATTTTTTGTCTCTTATTGAAATAAATGTAGCTGCAGTTGTCCCACTGGTCTGCACTGGAAGCCTGGTGCTAAATAATGATGCAATAACAAGAGCGCGGGGTGCTGTAGAAGACTGTTTGGTCAGGAGGGAACGCTGCCGACCGCACAGTTGAACACATAATGAAGGATGTTGTATCGTTTGCTGTTGTGTGAATGGCCTTTACAAAAAAGACGTATGGAAAATGGTCAGTGGTCACATTTTTTATACGAGTTTCCACCTTCAAGGCATCAAGAACCCCGCCCACCACTCACACATCACACACGGTGGACACAGACGCTGGAGCTGGAACTGATGTGGACGGCTCTACCAGTGACGTTTATGTTGAGAGCAGAACCTTCAGATCCGTGATATCTGTGTCCCTCAGTCGTCCAGGTCTGATCCACAGGAAATGTTTAAATCTGTCACTGGACTCCTCGTGGTAGGAATCAAGACGTTTTCTGCTCATCCAAGTCTCTTTTTCAGTTCTGGTCAGATCTACTGTCTCTAGTTTCAGCTGGAGCTACCCTATTCAGCCCTTACGACCCTGATATTGTTCTGGGTCTGAGGATGGAGTTATAGACGGAGGAGAAGTTATGTCTCAAGCTCCTGTTTAAGGAAGGATTCTCTTTCCTAACAAAAATATCTTCTTTAACTCCCCTCTCAGACCAGCTCAGATCTGAACTTCTCTATCTTCAGAGGAGTGGTTAGTGTCTTTGAGATGTAGATGCACGGCGGACTGGGGTCCAGAGCAGCTCTCACGTCGGTGTTGATACATCCTCTTGTGGAGTAGCTGTTTAGTTTCTCCAATGTAACGCTCTGAAACTGGAGACAATAGATGTTTACAGTTTCAGTGTCGTTAGCTCCTCCTGCAGATAGATTTAAGTCGGTGTCACCAGCATCTGACCAGAGCTGAAGAAGAGACTTGGACGAGCAGAGAAACGTCTTCACTCCTACAACGATTTGTCCAGTGACAGATTTAAACTTCGTCTTTTGCTTCAGATCAGTGGATAAACACGCTGCAAACTGACCTTCTGTCATTTTAACTATTTACAGAGAGGTAACAGCTGCATGGTGCTATTGATTGCTTTTAGGAATTTGTAAAACTACCTCCATGTTTCAGTTCGATGCTTGCACACTTCGAAGTACCCGCCCCGACTAATGAGCTAAATGTGTAAAATAGACACTGCAATATTTACACTTTTACTTTTAATTATGTATAATTTAATAAAAGTAGAGTCAAGGTGTCGTCCTCACAGTCGTTTATTTCTGTTTAGATTGAATGAAGTAAGGAATTAAAGTCAGGAATCTGAGACTATTTTATTTTTAATATCTTTTTTAACTTATATATTATTATTATTATTCAGTTGTTTTATGTTGCACTTTATCACCAAAGAAAGTTCCTAGTTTGTGAAGTTGTGTTCACTGACAGTGGCAGTAAAGTCTGATCTGAGTCTGAATGAATCTTTCCTTTTGAATATCAACAGGTAAATATAACTTTTTTTTCTCAGTTCTAACTTGTGTTATACAACTTTAAGAAAAAAAATACTTGTTTCAGCATCAAATTGAGACATGGCCTTTAGTCAGTGAAAATCAGGCTGACACTTAAAGGTGAAGTACGTCACTTTTATAGTCACATCTCTGCCTGGAATGTCCCGTGGTATTGCATTAAACTCATCTTTATCCATGGATCAAGCAGGAGGAGGTGACCCCGCTCCCTGTGAGACACAAAAGTACATGTTTTTGAAGTATTTTTACCAATACTTCCGATAAAAGTTTTAAATTGACAGTGGAACTTTTCCATCAAAGCAGTGAGCAGCACTTTTAGGAGCTTTTTTGTGACTAACCCAAAGCAAAATCCTTGATGTCCTGTTGTCGTTCAATATGTGAAAGCTGGAACAATATACTTTAGGACTCAGTATTTACTGTGAGTACTTTTCTTTGCAGAAGTAGGGAGATTTTTGCCATTTTAAGGTGAGATTTGAGCTGTAGAGAGTAAATAAACCTTCTGTGGTTTATTATCGGCTCATTCTGCTGTTTATCAGTTGCAGCTCAGGTCTTTAATGAAACAATATATTTAAAATAGGTTTACCTTCTGCTGCTTTGTGTGGTAAAGTACTTTAATATCACAAGTCAGCTTCTTTATAAGGTCTAGTATTTTAATGATTTTAACCATCCACCCACCTGCACCTCGAAGAGAGACTCGAATCACCAGAGAGAGCTGTTCAGAGCTCTTCAGACCCGAGGCAAACGGCTTTAATCAGCTGCTTTTTTTATTCGATTCAGCCAAAGTTAAGAGCGATGTACATGTTAAAGATACACTTTAGATACTGAAGTTCCTGTGTATTTATTGTGGATCATGTTCACACCTTCTGCCCCCACATCGTCTTCATTTATTCGAACGAGGCAGAGCTTTACGATTGGATTTGAAGTCCTCTGATTGCTCCATAATGTGACAGTGATGTACGACTGGGCTAAACTCGCTGTAACTGGATATTCACAGAACGATGGTGCACTCTGGAAAATGGAAATGAAAGTCTACCCACAAACGGGAACAAAATCTGACATGTCCATTTGACGATTGTCTTTTGTCTCATCTGAAAATGATAGAACAGCAGATACAACATTTATATTCTGACATTTTGATATAATGTTTGGCTGTTCATAAAACAAATATGAAACTGGGAGTTGGACTTGACTCAAGTTTATAAATGACATTCAAGGAGAACAGTCTATGAATAACTCAATTTCTCTGTATCAGTCTGTAGAACGTCACAAAGATTCAAATCTGTAGAACGTCACAGAGATCCAGGTCTGTAGAACGTCAGGTAGATCCAGGTCTGTAGAACGTCACAAAGATCCAGGTCTGTAGAACCTCAGGGAGATCCAGATCTGTAGAACCTCAGGTAGATCCAGATCTGTAGAACGTCACAAAGATCTAGGTCTGTAGAACATCACAGAGATCCAGGTCTGTAGAACGTCACAAAGATCCAGGTCTGTAGAACGTCAGAGATCCAGGTCTGTAGAACGTCACAGAGATCCAGGTCTGTAGGACTCAATTCACTTTGTTTGAAATAAGGGTTTTTTTTTTCTTAATGGCTGGGCGATGCATTTTTTTTAAAGAAGTTGAGTAAAAGTACTGATATATTGTGAAGTTCTTAATGTAAAAGTGAAGCTGCTCTGGCGTCTGGTGCATCGAATTATAAAGTGTTTTATCCTCTGAGAATCAGGAAGTGCACTGTTGGCATGCTATGATGGCAAAACTCCACTCTGGACTCTGAAAGTTCTGAAAAGTCCTTATAAACTCATCAGGGGAATAATTGAGATGCTTAGGATCCTGAGGAGTTACTTTGACGACTGGAAAACTGTTTAAATAAAAGACTAAAAAGTGATGCACCTGGATCTGTTGTTAAACGTCTGTAGTGAGATCCTTCACTCGGGGGTTCACACAGACCCTCCTCACACACGACACTGGACCCTCCTCACACACGACACTGACCCTCCTCACACACGACACACTGGACCCTCCTCACACACGACACTGGAGTCCTCCTCACACACGACGCCGGAGTCTCCTCACACACGACACCAGGACCCTCCTCACACACGACACTGGACCCTCCTCACACACGACACTGGACCCTCTCACACACACGACACTGGACCCTCCTCACACACGACACTGGAGTCAAGAAAGGTCTGTGTGAAACCCCGAGTGAAGGATCTCACTACAGACGTTTAACAACCACAGCATCACAGGCTAAAGAAGAAGAAAAGAGACGCTTATTCTGCTTCAACAGGAGCTTTGAACACATACAACCTGAGAAACACACACCCACACACACACACACACACACACACACACACACAACACACACACACACACACAACACACACACACACACACACAACACACACACCACACACACACCACAACACAACACAACACAACACAACACAACAACAGGAGCTTTGAACACATACAACCTGAGAACACTGTGACCTCTACACAACACACACACACACAAACAACACAACATACACACTACGACCTCCACACACAACACAACAGGAGCTTTCAACACATACAACCTGATAACACTGTGACCTCTACACAACGCACACAATACACAACACATGCACACACAACACACACTACGACCTCCACACACGTACACAACACAACAAGAGATTTCAACAAATACAACCTGAGAACACTGTGACCTCTACACAACACACAAAACACACACACACACAAACAAACATACACACACACACACAGAGCAGTTACACAATGTGGAGCTGAAATATCTTTTTCTGCCCGGTGACAGTTTTATTGCTGTATTTTAACTGTTTTTTAGGACTGAATAATTTGAGAAAATCTGTAATTGTGCTCTGTAATTGTGTTTTTTGTGACACGTGTGTGATTGTGATTATGATTTGTGTCTTAATAACACGATTTTGTTCAAAGTTCACATTGTAAAACGCAACGAATAATTCACAAAAACACTGAAATACAAGAATTACACAGGGTTAACACTTTAGAGTTTAATTAATGTTTTATTCAGTTACAATCTGTACAAAAAAGGCTCTTCTGTACATAACACAACATCGAAAAATATGAATTCACTGCACATTTCTCATTTTGTGTTTATAATTTTAACAGCACAACCATTTTTAAATCTGTATTAATTTTATTTAGCGATGGTAGAAAGTTTCCATCGTGTGAGTCGATTACAGTTTGGGTAATTGTACTTTTACGTTTTCTCTTGGTCCATTGCTGCGAAACGCTCTGGAGTTTTCGCTCCGTCCCTCGTCTCGTTTCACGTCTGGCTCGAACAACATGGTAAATGCCAAGGTGTTCTGACAGACAGCCCCGGCGTGCAACAATTAAAGATCTGTGCACCCACTTAAGATGTTGCACAGCGGGTGTCGAATCAATGTAGTCTGGCTCCGGAAAGGTCAGGCCAGTCAAGAAATATAATCTGTCTGTAGATGAGAAATGCACCTGCCACCAGTGAAGTCTGAAATGGCAAGAGGATCATTACAGAGACACATGACCCGGGCGGAGAAGGATGGGACGTATCTCGTGGGCGCACTGGCATTTTTGTGGCGTTGTGTTTTTCTCGTCTTCTTCTCCGATGGTGATGAAAACATAATTGTGATCTCACCTTAATCACACTTTACTGTTTTCCTTTGTGTTATAGTTTGGTGATGGAGTCTCGTCGCTGCTTTTCTTTGCTTGACGTGAGTTTATTTGTATAGCTCGAATAAGTACTTCAAACATCCCAATCCAAACAAATGAAACTATAAATAATCATCATGAACTTGGCATTAAAAAGAGAAGAGTGCAGAATAAAAAACCTTTCAGTCGTTTACCCAAGAACAATGAAGTGATGTGTGCCTGGAAACAAACTCAAACTCTCAAGATGCTCAATGCACTTTACCGATTTCAGCAGCACAATGATTATTTTTGCAGTCAGTATAGTAAAAATGGTATTTTTGTCGTCTTAACCCACCTCTTCTGTGTCATACTGTCCACGAACATGGAATTCTGTTTAATGAAAGTGAATCTGGTCTATTTGCATGTAAATATCTGGTAAATATTCGGTAAATACCCGGTAAATATTCAGTAAATATTGGTAAATATCCGGTAAATATCCAGAAGATATTCAGTAAATATCCGGTAAATATCCGGTAAATAACCGGTAAATGTAGGTAAATATTCAGTAAGTATCCGGTAAATATCCAGTAAATATTCGGTAAAATACCCGGTAAATATTCAGTAAATATCCGGTAAATATTCAGTAAATATCCGGTAATATCTGTAAATATCCGGTAAATATCTGGTAATAACCGTAAATAACCGGTAAATGTAGGTAAATATTCAGTAAGTATCCGGTAATTATCCAGTAAATATTCGGTAAATACCCGGTAAATATTCAGTAAATATTCAGGTAAATATCCGTAAATATCCGGTAAATATCTGGTAAATAACCGGTAATAACCGGTAAATGTAGGTAAATATCAGTAAGTATCCGGTAATTATCCAGTAAATTCGGTTAATACCCGGTAAATATTCAGTAAATATCTGGTAAATATCCGGTAAATATCTGGTAAATATCCGGTAAATATTCAGTAAAAATATCCGGTAAATATTCAGTAAATATCCGGTAAATATCTGGTAAATCCCCGGTAAATATCCGGTAAATATCCGGTAAATATCCGGTAAATATCCGGTAAATATCCGGTAAATATCTGGAAAATATCCGATAAATATCCGGTAAATATTCAGTATATTCAGTTTCGTGAGTGTGACGCTTATTTTGAGCGATGAAAAATAACACAATCTAATTTAATTTTAATATTTCGAGATCACAAATCCAAGATCCACTTTAGAGCTACAATTTAAAACACAAATAAAACACATGTGGCTCCGGAGCTGAGGGTTGCTGACTCCTGGACTAAACTAAAAGCTTCTCCTCCCTGGTATTTAACACTTTCTACACAGGATATCTTAGTGTTTCTTGGTCTTTACCTTTGTATTTGTATTAGTTTTTTCTTTAATTTTGATCTAAAATACTTTGGACGGCTGAAGTCGTTTGGTAGTTTGGAGTAGTGGTGATATTTTTTTGGGATTATCTGATCGTATTTTAGTAGTCGTAAAGAAATGAGCTGAAACACGTCTGTAAATATCTTCCAGACAAAGCCGTATCTTATGCTTTTATATTTGGACTGGACGATACGGAGATAAAAAAATCAAATCATGACGTCTCCCTGAACGTTCTGCTCTTTTGATGAAACCGTCGTCTTTCGTTTGACTTCAGTTTCTTCACACTGGAGTCAAGGGACAGAGAAAAGAGCATGTTCCCCTGACAGGTTTAAAAGTAACACGGTTCTTTTAACGAGACGAGTGTCAAAGTCGTGGACGCCCCTGTCATTACGCAGATAATGTGCAAACTTTCAGCGGATACTCTCAAAATGGAGCAAAGGTGTTTTGAAGCCGAGCATTTCAAAGTCTTTCCATATCCTGGACTTATACACGCCCGAAGAGCAGCGTTTTTTATGGAATGTTAAAGCAAATTCATTTTTTTCTCCTTTTTTTTGGTCCGTCGTTTCTATATTTGCAGTGGGTTCGGCTTTATTACTGTGCACAGGCAATATTGCTTGAATGTTTGAAGAAATATCCCTCTAGGTTTTGATTTAGTGAGGAAAATCAAACTCAAACCAAGTCATATAAATCACAGGTTTCCTTTTGGTGAACGTTCTCACGTGTCTCTGAAAACGTCGTCGATGTGCAGCTCCACGATGAAGCTGCAGAGATGTTTTGGACACGGCTGGAAGACGAGATGAACATTTCTCAGTGCAGCAGCTTTTGTTTTGCCACGTTTTCTTCTGCTTCACTGCAGACATAAAGGTGTGAGATAAACTGTAAATAATAATAATGAAATAAACATTTTATTTAATATAAATAATATATATAATATATTTAATATAATAATATATATATATTCACTCTGCTGCAATTAAAAGCACTTTAAAATACTAAATGCTAAAAGCTAAAAATGTCAGCAGTAAGGTTTTATAAATAAATAAATTTAAAAATCTAGGCTGTGTGTGGCTCTGTGCAGCTCTGTGCGGCTCTTTACGGCTCTTTAACAGCTTATGGGTCTCTGTGCGGCTCTGAGCGGCTCTGTGCGGCTCTGTGCGGCTCTTTACGGCTCTTTACGGCTCTATGGTCTCTGTCTGGCTCTGTGTAACTCTCTTCGGAGCTCTCTGTCTCTGTGCGCTCTTTACGGCTCTGAGCGGCTCTTTACGGCTCTGTGGGTCTGAGCTCTGTGTAACTCTGTGCGGCTCCCTGCGGCTCTGTGAGGCTCTGTGTAACTCTGAGCTCTATTTGGCTCTCTGGGCAGGAGGCAAGTCCAGAGTCGTGGTGCAGCTGAACAGAAGCTCGGTCCCTCGTCGTACGGAGCCTCGTGGGACCTGAAGGAGCCACCTGAAGATCTGAGGATGCAGTTTGAAGATTGACGTGATCAGGTTTTGATACAGTGATGCATTTATGGATCAGCAGAAGGATTTTGTTTCAATCTGAGATGAAACCGGAGCCAGTGATATGTTCAAATGTTCTGACTTTCAGTAGGATTCTGGCGGTGCTGTTTTGGATGTATTGTAGTTTTTGAAAGTCCTCGGCTGGAATCCCAACAAAAAGTCCATAACAATAATCCAGCCTTGAGGAGATAAAGGCGTGGACAGGTTTCTCTGCGTCTGGGAGGTTTAGGAGTTTGGAGATGTTTCGTAGATGGTTTAACGATGTCTTGCACAGGTGTTTTATGTGGTTACTGAAAATCAAAGTGAGTCTTGATACAGTTCACACTAAACATTCTTGACCTTATTGTGACATTTTACTTGTTAAAACACAAACTTTAGTGTCTCAAACTGTTCCCGTTCCACCTCTGACGTTCCTATAGTCGGCACATCTGAATTTTCCTTTTGAAAGTTTGCTTCCACCTCACACGATTTTTGACCGAGACCATTTCATGACTTTGAAAACCACACCTCAGACACCTCCCTGCGGCCTCACACCAGACACACGCCGTTTGTTGTTGTGGAAATGATGCACACGGATCTCGACTGTGGATAATTGAACATAAAGAGCAGAGCGGTGGACTGCAGCGATGTTCTTCTGTTATTCTGGAGTTTGCTGTTCAACTTCAAGTCACTTTTCCTCCTGAACAGTTTGAAACTTGCTTCTCTCGTGTTATATTTGGAGGTGAATATTCTGAAAGTTAATTAATTTCACCGACACGGCTCCGAGTGGTGAGAAATGCTGAAGAACACTAGAGTAAACTGCTGCTTTGAGTTGTGTCACTGTTACTTGTTAAGAAGCAGAAGGTGTCTCTGCCCCGGGATCGAGAGAGACATAAAATCTTATCCACTGAACTGTGAAAGAAACTGTAGTGTTTGTTTCTGTCTAATGTTAGGCAGCAGAACACCAAGAAGACTAGACAAATATACAGTACCATAGATACCACAGTGTCCCTCATTTATTATGTTCCAAAAATAACCCCGCAATAAGTGAAAAAGTAGAAAACATAATTTTTTTTTATACAATTATTCTCTCTGTTTTGCTGCAGGTGTATTTGTCTTTTTTCTTCTTTTTCCTGAGTCACAATAGGACAGATCCACAAACTAAAGCAGCAAATCAGGACGCAGAACACGGCACCTCCTTTAGCCAATCAGGACGCAGAACACGCGCCTGCATACACTGTAAAAAAAAAAACACGCCCGCATGTAAAAAAGCTGCACTAGTCCCTCCAAATGAACGTTTTTGACTCATTTTTCATATTACTACGTGGGAACCTGCGGCTTAAAATCCAGTGCGGCTTGTACAAGTTTTTCTTTCTAAAATTAAAGCATGTGGCTTTTAATCGTGCGCTCTGTAGTCCGGAAAATGCGGAATATAACTACAGACGAGCCTCGAACGCTGTCCCCGAGGCTGTAATTTCTGAAGAGCTTGAGACGACAGAAGATTAGCCGTTAGCTCTGATGCTCGTGGCTCTTTAGCAGTGACTCTTTCAGCCGCTCTGGGTCTGGTCCAGGCAAAGCGGGAGCCATGACGGCATCAGGACAGACTCCGCCGAGCGCCGCAGAGCAAAACGACGCCCGACAGTGTCACACATTTACAGCCCCGCCCCCTCAGTCCTCTGAGCACCGCCCCCTGTGTCGGACTCTGCCACAGGTGTTTCGTTTGCCTTTAATAAGCTTCATCTTCTGCTGATGTGTTTATTTTCCGTCTGAATTAACACTGTGTCACTTGAGTCTCTCTGGACTTATTTCACAGCGTATATTTATAATCTAACTGTAAAGCCGTTCATCCAGCCAAATTCCTGTAATGTAAAAGTACTCAAGCAAAAACTAATTATTCTCTGCTGTCAAAGACTTTCCAGCCTCCGGTCCGCACAGGCTGAGAGCTTCCCACTGCGCACAACCACGGCATAAAACACACAACGCTCTGACATTTTTCTCTGAATCAAAATATGTGAAAATATGTAAATGTGTCCTTTTTGGCCTCCCGTTGATACTGTTTTGCATTCGACTTGTCCTGCTGCGTCCCTTTAAAAGCTGTAGTTGTGAACACGGCTAATCCAGCGGCTTAAAGCTGCACTGTGTCACTTTTCTGGTGGAGTGTGGCACCTGCTTTGTGTCCGTGGAGTCGTAGTTTTCTCAGAGACGAGACTCACCTCGATGAGACGTGTGTTTTAAGGGGGAACAACAAAGTGAAGCGAGAGTGAGACAGTGTGAGGGAGTCGTCTTAACCTTTCAGTCGAGTGTCTCTCCTCCGATGTACCTGTCGCACCTGTCGCCCGTCAGGTGAGCAGAGTCTACACACAAACGGAGGATTTTCTAGTCAAAAAGGTCAAAAATCAGGTTCTAATCGATACTAAAAGTCGTATAGAAACTAGATCCTGATCTGAGCATCATGAGCAGCACAGACTTGAACCTTTTTCATATGTTTAAAGTGATTTTGAGATGTATCTTCACAAATATAAGACGTACAGACGAGTGTCTATGACCACACTGTAAACCTGTCCCTCTTCTCCTCTCTCTCTTTTCTCTCTGTACTTTCATTTCTATCCTCTGCTTTATTATCTTTTTCCTCTTTTCTTTCCCTCCTCTCTTTCGCTCTTCTTCTTTCTCTTCTCCGTCTCTTTGCCCTCTCTTCCCCTCGTCTCTCTCTTTTCTCTCTGTACTTTCCTTTACCCTCTTTCTATCCTCTGCTTTTATCTTTTCTTTTCTCCCTCCTCTCTTTCGCTCTCTTCTCTTTCTCTTTCCTCTTTTCCCCTCGTCTCTCTCTTTTCTCTCCTTACATTCCTTCACCCTCTTTCTTTCCTCCCCCTCTCCTCGCCTTCCCTCTATTCCTCGTCTTTCCTCCCTACTCTCTCTTCCTCCCCATTCTTTTACCTCCTTCCTCGCCCACTATTCCTCCCCTTCTCTCCATTCATTTACCCTCTCTACTCCGTCTCTTTTTCGTCTTCTCCTCCTATCTCTCTCTTTTCTCTCCGTATATTCCTTTACCCTCTGTCTTTCCTCCCCCTCTCCTCGCCTTCCCTCTATTCCTCCTCTTTCCTCTCGTCTTTCACCTTCTCTTCTTCCTCTTCTTCTGAGACTATAATTTAAAGTAAAAGTAAAACCACATTGTTTTTTTTTGTTTTTTTTTTTGATCGTGTATTGAGCCCATTCCTTAGTATCAAAGTCAAGTTTTCTTGTTTTTCCTGGAATGTTCCGCAGTAGGGCATTACATACATCTATTACCATGGAGGTTACAGGTCAGATCTATGGAGAGGCGTCCCCACTCACTCTGAGACGGCTCAGAAAACACCTGCAGACCTTAAATGTACATGTTAAAGTCCAGACTGTGGGACATTACAGGCGCAGCTGTGACATCTCCATGGAGACGAGCAGGTGGCAGAGAAGTTCCACAGTGCAGCTTTAATAATCCCCGATTGCAAAGCGCTTCTGTTTCCCGTCTCGAGTGCAGAGGACATTATGTTTCGTGTTCGTGGGAAAGCCCTTGTGAGTCTGGTGGGTGGTAAAGCTATTAACGCTGCGTCTTCTTCAATATCCTCCTCGTCTTTTCTGTGAAGTTTCCCCTGCTCTTCATTTCCACACTGTCACGCACGATATTACCGAGGCAGATCTGCTCTTACAAGTTTGTTTCAATCCACCGGGGCCGTTCAGAGCCGTTTTGTGTCTAATGATGAACTCTGCGGCTTGTTTTTTTGTAGGTAAGACGGACATTTCTCTTCTTTCACTCTTCATATGTGCTGAAATGACTCCAGACTCTTACCTTTCTGCTAGTTTAAAGGTGAGCTGGAATCGTCTTATTACTCGTCTCTCTCTCCTCTTTCCTGAGTCTGGCGTTCTCGCTCATGTGACTCGTTGCGTCCAATCAGGGCCCCGTATTCGCCCACAGTAGCACTCACTCGGTAGGTGCAGGAGTAGCACGAGGAGAGTGTGAAGCTGGTAGGTTTTAAAGTTCTCATTTACCTCCATTTCGCTATAACAGGTCGGTGTACGAGTCGTCTCTGGTCGTCTGATCCTAGCCCAACGATCTGGTCATAGTACTACTACTACTACTACTACTACTACTACTCAGGTCTCGAGCCAGTATATCCATTACATAAAGTGTGGAGCTATGGAATAAGCCTACATCTGAAGACTTTTCTCTACATCGAGCTGCACCTGCTCTGGTTGAGGAGGGTAGGCGACCAAACTTTTCACTTTCTACCTCGACCTCTCAAGTCTCAAAGTCTGGTCAAACTACCTCAGAGTATTTTTGAACTCTGGATGTGTTTGGACTCTTGAGCTGATCCCAGTCCACAAACCAAACTCAAGAACTTACTTGTTTGAATGGTTATTTACCAGTTTCTGTCTATTCTGTTCACTTAACATTCAAGATCTGGTGCCACGTGAACACAACACTCTCTCCACGAGTCGTCTCTGGTCGTCTGGTCCAAGCCTGATTGTTACGGCCCTTGGCTTTAAGTTCTTTTGTTTGGCTTTTGGACCCTTCGATGTCATTGGACTAATTTCCAGCCTTGGCCAATCAGATTCAGCCACGTCCACATTTCAGAAGGTTGGGGACACCAGCTCGGGGCGACTGGCCTCGTTTGTCAGTGTCTCGTTTGTTCTAGTCACTATCGGGGTCGTGACTTTTTGGTCAAGAGACACTTCGTCAGTCAGTACTAAGGTGTTTTGTTCAGTAAATTTGTGTTTTAGCTAACGTTACTCTCTTTGTTTTTTTTTGCTAGGTAGCCTTTGTTTAGTTTAGTTTAGTTTCATGTTAATTAAATTTCTTCTTTCTTTACCATTTTTGCAACTTGGTTATTTTTTTGTTACGTCCCCAAACGAGCAGGGCTGTAACAAAAGAACTAACAAAAGAACTTAAAGCCAAGGGCCGTAACACCAATGATCTGCTCATAGTACTACTACTACTACCACTACTACTCGAACCTCTCGCCAATATATCCCTGAGATAAAGTAGTATTTGTGTATCTTATTTGTATGAAGTGTCAATGTTCAGTATTTGGTGCCTCTTAAACCCTGTCCACTCTGTCCACGAGTCGTCTCTGGTCTGATCTTGGCCTCTACAGCGTCAGAATGTTCAGATTATGGGATTAAACTGATCCACCTCCACGGAGACACAACCAGGCCACGGTACAGTACAGCTCAGATCTGTGGAGAGGCAATACCGCTCCATAACTGCAGGTTTAATGCCATATTGTACAACATCACAGACTGGTATCGTATCCATGGAGACGAGCAGACCTCCTTCCCCCAGAGAAGTTACAGTAAAACATGCAGGATAATGAAAGTTTGCGTTTTTTTCTTGCTGAATTTTCAGGGGAAATGAAAAAGTGTAATTTTATGTCATTTTGTGCCGTGATCTGTCTCAAAAAGTACTTTTCTTTTCCTTTTGTTTTTAGTTTTTGGTGACGAAGAGCAGGAAAATACTGTCATTTAAAATCTCATTACTCAAGTGAAGTTACGGTACAATTGAAGTTACTCGAGTAGATGTGACCTTCATTATCCCGCTGTCCTGTTATGTTTTATTGAAAAATTGCGGCGTTGGGCCCAGCGTGATTAGCACCAGCCTCATGTGTCACCTTCAAAACTCTGTGTAGAAAAAACGATAATCCCCTTTCGAGCTCAGTTTAAACATACATTATGCTACGAAAGGTATAATTAAGTCATTATTTTGCGTGACTGTCTTATTCAGTGCCTCACAATGAGCTTTGATAATAACCTTTAAATACTTTTCACTAAAGCTGCCATTTGCCCTTTAGTTTCAGGTAATTACAGCCCAAACGCAGAGTGTGAGCGATCAGACCCCCGCAGGGTGTGAATGCCCCACGAGCCGCCGTCTCCAGGGGCGACGCGGAGGGGTTAGATTTAAAGCTTTAAGATGGAGTTAGTACCACACAGTTATGCACAATATTTAAGCTTTTCTCATCATTTATTTTGGTCTTTTGTCTCAAGTTTCTCTTGTTTTGCAGAACATTTCAACTCACTTTCAACCAGAAACAATCATGTTCCGCACATGGTCAGATGGAACTGGTTAAATTTTAATAATCTGATGAATCTAATTAGATGTTTGGTGTGTATAGTGTGTTTTTTAGACGTTTGGTGTGTATATAGTGTGTTTTTTAGACGTTTGGTGTGTATATGGTGTGTTTTTTAGACGTTTGGGGTGTATATGGGGGTATGGTGTGTTTTTGGTGTTTTTTTTAGACTTTTGGTGTGTATATAGTGTGTTTTTTTTTAGACGTTTGGTGTGTGTATGGTGTGTTTTTTTAGACGTTTGGTGTGCACATAGTGTGTTTTTTAGACGTTTGGTGTGTGTGTATGGTGTGTTTTTTTTAGACGTTTTGGTGTGTGTATGGTGTGTTTTTTTAGACTTTTTGTGTTTGCACATAAACATGGCCACACACTGTAATAAGTCTCTGCTCCTGAATAATAGCCACATAGATTAGAGAATTCATTACTTTTGCCTAAAACTTGGTTAAAAGTTTAAAATTGCATCGCCTCTTGAGTGATACTTCTGCAGATTCTTTTCTAATACTATAAAATGTACAATCCAATACGGAGACGGCGGAGTTCTTCTTAAAAACAAAGAGTTGGTGAGGCCCGGCTAACCGCACAGAACAGAGATTTATTGCAGCTCTTGAGCAGGTCAAACTTACAATTGATTTTCCCGTGTCCGTTTTCCCACAGGAACTACTATTGGTAACACTAAATCATGTCCTAAAGCAGCGTCTCCACTCTCGCTCATTGGCCCTTGTGCTCACTACACTCCGTCCTGATCTAGTGTAAACTGATGTACAACTCCAGCACCAGTGGCACCGCGAGCAGACAATCGATACTGAGGTTTGGAAGAGATGCAGAGACGGCTACACAAACAGGTTCAGGTTTTGTTGGGTTTGAAGTTTGTTAGAACGTCCAGTTTTTCAGGCAGGTGAAAGTTCGAAGCGGCGAGGAACGTCTGGAACCGTCACCGAGCGTTTAAAGCTACAACTACATGTGTTTTTAGAGTTCGAAGACGTCCCCAGTGTCTGTTAACTTTTAAGGTGAATCAAGTTTATTTGTCCAGCACGATTCGTACACAAAGACATTCAAAGAGCTTTACAGAGAAAGACATTCAAATCACTGTTATTGATTTGATGTGACTGTTAAAGTTCAAGTCTGAGTCCATTATCACCTCTAGATTTCAGCCTGATTTGAAGGTTTTAGAGAGAGAGACTGGAGGTGACTCTGACACTTTCTCTTTGTTCCTGTGGAGCTGTGACTTGAGTCTTGTCTGAGTTTATCTGGAGAAAGTTGTTTTCTTCCACACACTGATGTGTTGGAGTGAATCCACTGGTGCATATTCACATATTTATGATACATTTACTGTTATATTTGGATATTTCAGTCGCGTTCTGTCAGTAGATTGAACTGGAGAAAGATAAAACGTGTCTTTAAAATAATAAACGGGCTTTCATTTATTTTCATATCTCATCACAGCGGCACGATAATTATCCAAAACAAGGCAACTCTAATGGTTGTTGTGATTAACTATTATATAGTATTTGCCCTTCATTAGGCTGTTTAAAGCTTATACTGCCTGTTTTTCACCGTGAGTGTTATTTATGTAAGAGCTAATTAGCTGGGAAATTGTATTCATTTGTTTTTGTTATTTTCTTTCCAAATGACTATTATTAGGTGAACTATTCATTTTATATACAGCGACATTTCTTGCAGACTTGTGTTTATAAAGGATATATTTCAGTTTGTATTTGTTTTTTTCCATTTCCTTCACGTCTTTGTCGCACGTCCTTTTTAAATAAAGCTTTTTAAACACTCAGTTATGTACAGTATATGCGAGGTCACAAGGAAACGCATTTCAACACAAACCTCCTCATTAAACGAATCTACGCTGACATTATGTGAGGATGCAAAACCCGCCTGAATGAACGAGGAGGAAGGAGTCATCGTCCAAATCCATTTACACATTCCTCCTTTCTTCTGTTGCACAAAAAGCCTGGCGTGTGAACAAACCTGCACAGCGCTGCGTGGAAAACCTGAGCTGTGGAAATGTGGCTTAAGCCTCTTATAGCGACTCTCGGAGGGTTGAGGTGTGAATGAACGAAGCTTCATCGGTTTCACACGTGACGAAGGCTCAAAATGGTCGTGTCCCACACAGCTGCGCTCGGAGACGCTCAGAAAAGGTCCGTTTTTTAGCTCAGACAAACAGTAGCGTCGTCCTGAAACACACAGCCTCAGAGACAAAGACCCGCCGCAGAGTTTGAGTCGGCCTCGGGTGGGTGAGCGGAGTTATCTTCACAGATTTGGTTTGTGTGACTTGTGCTGAAGTAAAACATCTTTTTTTTAAAGGTTCACGATGTAACTTTTCAGGTGCAGGGTCTCACTTTTGACTATTGCTTTTTGTTGAATGTTTAGCACAATGACAAATCAGCGTTCATTTACTCCTTTCTATTTGTATTTGCAGCTAAAAATACATCGAAAACAGTGTACAACTTCACAGATGTGACCTTTGACCTTTAGTACAGTAGTAGTATTAAAATGATGAATACAGCCCAAAAGTTGAAGTTCCTCTAAAGATTTCAGTGTTTTTTTGTTTGCTTTGGCTCTTGTTTGACTTTTAGCAGCTTTTCCCACGATTTCAACCTGCAGCTGGAACTTTTCAACATGGAAAAAGGGGAAAAAAAAGCAAATCAACCCATAATTTCTTGCCATTTCGTGCTCAAACCTGTACATGATTTAAACATGAGAATACTTTTAATGTTGTGTTTATTGTTCCTTCAGATTGTACTAAATCAATATGAGCGATAAGTAAAATAAAAACCGTTTCTGTCAGATGATGTGGGGCTGCTCTGGCGTCATTGTGTCACTTTCGAGCGACTGTCAGTCTAAATATTCATAAAGTCGACCCTAATGACCCTCCATTTCTATAACACATCTGCTCATTAGTCAGACTCAGGCCCCACACACATCTCGCTTCACTTCTCTTGTCATTTACGTCCTGTGAGCTCTCGAAAACATTTCCTTTTGACCATGATCTGCAGATAATGTTTTTTTTGTTTTGTGAAAGTTCCGTCTGGTTTCAAATGTGTCAGAATATCAGAAGTAATGACGTGTTTCTCGTCACAAACTCGTCTGTTCTGAAGCGTCTCGTCTGATTGTGTTTAATCAGAAGCGAGTCTGTCTGACCTGTCTCTGTAATGATGTTTAATTAATTAGTACAAATTGAAGTGGAGTGTTGTGTTGTTTTCTCATTGACGGCAGAGAGATGCAGAGACCCAAATGAGACCCAGAGTTTCTCCAGAGACGTGTGGAAAAGAGAATAGAACTGAGCTAAAGTCGTCTCGGTCTAGTACAGAAGCATTGTTTAAGCAGCTCCTGAGGTCAAAGTCTGAACTGTTTTAATGTTTGATAATCAGGACGTGTGCATTGGAAAACTCTGGTCTGTGATGGAGAAATAGCTTATAAACTCATTGTGGTGAATGATTAGGATGCTCGGAATCCATAAGGTAAGTGAGGAATAACTCTGGACCTCTGCAAAATCGTTTAGCTCTGTTTTTTTTTCATATTTAAGACAGTAAAATGTAATATCTGCTCTAGGTTGTAGATGTTTTTTCCAGTGTTAATGCCTCAGTCGTCCAGGTCTGATCCAGAGTAAAAGCCAAAGTTAAATCTGTAACTGGACAAAAAGTTCTAGGAGTGAAGACGTTTGTCTGCTGGACACTGACTTATATCTGTCTGAAGGAGGAGCCAACGACGCTGAAACTGTAAACAGCTTTTGTCTTCAGTTTCTATTTGTAGGTTAGGTCTAAACAGCCACTCCACAGCCGTCGTGAGAGCTCCTCAGGACCCCAGTCTGCTGTTCATCTCCATCTCAAAGACACTAACCTCTCCTCTGAAGACAGTGAGGTTCAGATCTGAGCCAGAGAAAAGAAATGGTTTGAGAGGAGAGTTAAAGAAGCTATTTTTGTTAGGAAAAACAATACATTTTTGAATAGGAATGGAGCCTTAGACATCACCCATGAGACCCAAAGGAAACAAAGGAAACAAAGAGAACATTTAGCTAAGGCAGTGTCCAGCAGTAATCTGACCAGAACTGAAGGAGCGACTTGGACGAGCAGAGAAACGTCTTCACTCCTACAGCTTTTTGTCCAGTGACAGATTTAACTTTAGTGCGAGTGTGGAGTTTGGAGTTAAGCACTTTGTCAACACTCAACTTGAGCATAAAGGCTGCGTCTCGTTTCTTTTGGCAGACTGAGCTGTAAATCCAAACCTCTAAGGAGAGTGGGCCATGGAGGGAGAGAGAGGCTGGTTATTCAGACTTGGTTTTGCCACTTAAACGAAAACTGAGGAGTTGAGGAGGCAAGAAAACTGAAGTGGGCTGCAGCCATAATCAGGTTTTGTCACTGCAAACATGACTAAAACTTCACTTGGTTTTGATTCGGAGAGGAGATTGCAATTTCCAAAACTAAATATTAGTTTGTTTAATATTAGTGTGTGGGTCTCTCACTAGTTTTGATAAAGATCATTCAAAATCCACTCAGGAAAGGGACGTTTTTGTTCTGTTTGAGTTTTTCTTCAGTGTTGACGCTTCAGTATTGATCAGTAACTGGGAAGATATATATGTTTTTTTTTACCTTGACCTTCGTCGTCCCTGTAGAACTTATTTATAAAACGTATTTGCTGTCGAGATCAGGAGCCCCGTGCAAAATAATACAGCCCCACTGACAAAAGGAGTGAGGCTTAAACTGTATTTAGCCGCCCTATAAATGTTTAGAGAAGCTTTTGCATAAAACAACTTCAAACTTTGCTAATTGGATTTAAGTTTTGCTAAAATGTGCTCTCCAGTCCGGCCTGCGCTGCAGCAGAGCGGCGCTGGGACTTTAGTAAAAGCACAAATAGCTGAACAGTTTTGAATCAACATAGTTTCCTCCAGTGGCGCAGAGTTAAATGGGGAAGAGAGTAATTATCATAAAGAGAACTACGCCTCTGCGTCCCACCGAGACGTCTTTTGTTGTTTCTAAAAAAACGGGAACAAATGAGAACAAATTGAAATGAAGCTGCGTAGTTCAGGACACAAATATCAGACTAATGCGATTTTTGCTCCTATAACAAAAGCCTGTTGTATAATCGAGCGTGATAATCCCTCACACGGGAAAGACGCAGGGTGACTGTTTCTATCCAAACATAAAGTGTGAGTCGTTATATCACGTTCATACCAGACTGTGAACCATTATGTGTTTGTAGAATGAAGCAGAGGAAACCACAAGAACATCAGAGGAAATCCTCACAAAAATGTATCATCAGGATGATTCAATGTTACTTTGTCGTGGAAATTATCTGTAAAATAATAGCGAAACATGCAAGAAGACTATGTTGGTTTATTATTATTGTGTCGTAACATATCTGGCAGCAGGGACCAAGAAATGCAGAACTCGGGGAAAGGTTTAAGGTTTAAAACGTACAAGCAATGATGGTAGATCCGACGAAGAGCAGGGAGCGGGGTGCAAGCCAGGGTCCAGAGCGAGACGTAGGTGCTGAGACAAGCCGAGGGACACAGTACCGAGACGGGGAGGCGGGGTCAGAGGCGAGGGTGCAGGGCTGGTCCAGAGAGCAGGGTCTGAAGAGCAGCAAAATGCAGGATGACAACAGGCAAAAGACTAACACGCGGACGATCTGACCCTGAGTGTCTGGTCCTGGCTCCTCTCATCCACGGCAGGTGACGTCGATTGTGCTGATGGTTTCCAGGTGCGTGTGGGAGGAGCCAGGAACTCCGCCCTGCTCCAGACTCAGGCGGGTGAGGGAGGGAAAGAGCAACACACAGGGCAGGAAATACAGGGATCATGACATATTGTTGGTTTACACCGGGAAACAGGCGGTTGGACTACTGACAGACAGAGTTTCTGCTGCAGAGAACCAGAGTAACACACTTAAAAACTGTCTCAGGTCCAAGTCCTTCCCCAAGTACAGTTTTCATTTTGGTCAATCTGGCTGAACACAAATGTACATTAGCCTCTGAGCACAGTAAGGACGCTCACACTGGACATGTGAAATAAAACAGTGTGAATACAGTTACATTTGTATTTTATCATCTAATAAACTACACGTGTTAAAGGAATGTTAGACACTAGAAGAAGTTCATATGTAAGACTGTGTAACCATGTGACTGCTGACCTGAGAAAACGATAAAAGGGGGAGTAAAAGGCTGTAAAACCTGAACAGAGGGTCAGGAGATGTTTCTGTGGAAAGATGCTGTGCTATTGTTCAGAAAAGTGCTGAGTTATGTGTAATGTGGATAAACCGTGAGTCCTGATGGAACCCTGAGACAAGGAAAGCTGAGGCTTTGGAGACAGCGTTCACACGACATTCTGTCCGAGTCTGTCCCTCTGATCAGACGTGAAAAGTCTAATACTTGTCTTGATTCTTTTTGGCAAACAGTGAGTCGAGAGCAGAGTTTTCTTGTAAATGGAAAACACAGAGTTACCCAAGGCTTTCTGTGAGACTAAAGGATTTGACAAAAACTAGAGCGGCTTTAACAGTTTATCTTAGACTACGGAAAAACAACACACAATACTCACATTTCTACCACACGCTTATGTTAGCATGCTAGTTGTTTTCACCTTTACCGGGACATAAATTAGACTCTTGCATCTGAAAGTTGAGAAAATCATTTATAAAGTCATCACAGTGAATAATTTGGATGTTTTTCACACTTTTAAGATGCTAAAAGTGCAAATGAGGAGCAGGTGATTGTGGTGTTTTATGTATCTTTATTTACACAGTGAGAGCTCTCGCTTTTCATGAGCGTCCTGGTCAAATACAGAACAATTTGAACAAAACACATGAGGCACATAAGTTTATTTAAAACATGACAAACAGGAGCAGACGTGAGTATAAATGTTCATCAGCAGCAGCATTATTAAAGTGTTTGTGACGCCAGAGTATGCAGTTTTTGGGGTTTTTGTTTTTATTTGTGATGATTTATTTAAAGATTTTCCAGAATATATACAAAATACATAGAAAGGTGCAGTATCCAAGGCTGATATGAGAGGTTAACAGATGTACACACTTTAAAACAGATGGTTAAAACAGAAAAGTACATAGCCCCTCCCCCTGAACAAAAACAAGAACAAAAAACAAAGACAAGCAAAAAAACAGACAGAAAATGCATCATTAAAACACAGTTAGATCAGCCTCTTGATATCCCTGTAAATGTGAAGTACAAGGCAGTTCATGAGGTCACAGACATGATCTAGAAAAGGTCACCAGACTCGAGTAGATCTGGACTCAGAGAGAGTTTCTCGTTGTGCTTGTTTAATAGTGAAAGAGTTTGTGATGTGGCAGTGGTAATTCGCTCATAAACTTCATCTCCTCGTGCTCGTTTAATCCTGATACTTTTCTGGAGGTTTCATATTTAATCTTCCAGTCTAAAGTTTCAGAGTCACATCTCTGCGCATGTCTCAAGAATCACTCTGCGTTTTCTCTGACGAGACGCACAGTAATACTCGCTTTTTAGCTTTTAGTTGAAGATTGCAAACCCACACTCATCGTCTGCATCTTTAAACAGTTGAAGTGTGCTGAAAGTGTGTGGATTCTAGCTGTAATTTAGCCGCAATAAAAGCCCAAAAGCCAACAGCGTTGCAGTTTGTTGAATCATTTGGCGAGCACTCCAAGCCCCTAGTTCTTTATCACAAACTAAAAACTGTTATTTTCACTAAGGCTTTTAAGGGACCCATTTCTCCTCAGGCACAGGCTCATTTTGAGTTTGAATTTGTACTTGTGCAGTTGTGAAAGTTGTGAAGATACGGGTCTGTGTAATGTTTTCACACATTTTGGTACAAATTTATGCGAAGTTGCAAATAAAACGACTTATTCTGGCAGTTCTAGCAGGGTGTGCACTTGATATTTGGTCTGGAGAGCTGCTCCTTTTGAGAAACTCTCATCTATTTAAGAAACATCCAAACAGACTTTATACATCTACTGCAAACATCACATTTGTACATTTTCAAGTACAAATATCAAGTGGACGCCGTCATCTTTATTTACCTGAAAGTTCTCGTTCCGTCTCTGCTCTGAGCCGGTTCTGAGAGTTCAGCTGGAGTCTGATCACAAAAGATTTACTATTTAACGTCACATATCGGTTTGTAATTGAACAGAGGAGTTTGTGCGTCAGGAGGCACTTTACAAACGATGGACTGGAGGCAGTTTGGTTTTGTAAAACGCTGAATGAGGAGTTTGTGATGGATTGAGTCGGGATCAGAGTGGCAGCTTATTTTGAATGACACGAGGCAACGAAGGTTTATTTGTACAGCACAGTTCATACACAAAACCATCCAAAGTGCTTTAAAATAAGAAAGACACTGAAATCACAATAGAACAAAGACTATTGACATTCAGAAATGACTTTTTTCACTGGATTTTATGGGGAAAATGACCATTTAGCTCTTAAAATGTGAAGATTTTTTAAAGACAATATGGATATTTTGTCAGTTTCCTCCTTTTTGTCACAATTTGGTGCAATATTAAGAGCACAACACCTTCTAGAAAAGCCTCTGTGCAGAAATGATCCACTGAATGTTTGGACTCTGAGACAAAGATGCAGAAATTCAAAGGTTTATGGAGGTTGTAAAAAGGACCTTAAAGCTCCAGTGTCGCTTAGAGAAGAGTCCAGGTCCAGCACCTCAGTCTGACTCGCTGCTGTTTGTGAGAAATAGACTGTTGTGCATTTTTTTGGTGGTTTAATCTTTGAGCATCCCCGTCCTCTCGCTCCTACAGCTCGAACATTACACAAAATTGACTCTTGTGCAGTTTAAACCATGTTCTAAAGCTGTTCTCTCCTCAAACACAGACCTGGAATTGTGTTTTGTGGTAGTTTTCAAGCACACAGCTCATTTTACCTTCAGTTCAGTAGAGATTGCAACTCAAGGGCTGAAATAATCCGAATGATTCTAGTGAAACTGTATGAACGCAGTGTTTTTAGAGGAACTCAGCCTAAATCTGCAGGGTTTGTGTGTTAAACATGTGGATTGTGTTACATAGATCAGAAAATGTCATAATCTGAGCTGTTTAACTTAGTTTTTTTGACTCTTTCAACCTTTTCTGCCTTTAAAAGTTGATCCACTAATTCTTAAAGTATTAATAATTCACACGGGGCATTTTCTTACATTAAACTTGCATCTCGCAGTCTGCTTTGTGTAAGTCGACTCTCTGAGCATCTCTTTTTGCTCTTCAAAGCGCAGCGTAAGGAGCTTGTTCCCTGTAGCACACGAGGCTTTTCACGTCAGACACAATAAGGCCTGTGTCGTTTGTGTGGTACATTCAGACTCCATCCCCTCCACATCTGCAGCTCGGGGGACTTTCAATAGAAGTGGGGATGGGATAATCCTGCCCTCGCACCGTTTTTGTGCAGAGCCATGTTCATATATGTGTAAAACAAATGCATGGAAAGCCTCCTATAGCTGCACGGTGGTACTTTTATATCACTGAATACAAATGGAAAGGAAGACGTGACAAAATACAATGGCCCACAGCAGGTTTTTCACATTTTTGTTGGTGGGAGATTCATCTATAGACTTTATATCATTGTTATTGTGAATGCATTTGACTCATTTGCATTGCTAATTTCTTCTTCTTATTCGAGATTTGCAGAGGAAGCCGTGAACACGTGTCTCCGGCTTGTCGTCGTTGCCGGAGGTATTGACCTGTTTATTATTCAGTGCAGGTGACCTTTGACCTCGTTATCAACCACATAACTTTTAAAACTAAAATGTGAACAGTGTTTTCTTCAGCTCCATGGCACACACAATGGTCTTCAGACTTGATTTGCTGCTCGTTTTTAGCGATTGCAGACGACGTTGTTCTTCTAATTTGGTATAAAATTACACGGTTGGTGGTTCTATTTGTACTGTCTCCTTCAGCAAGACACTTCACCACGTGACATTTTAAGATGGGGAAAACCAATGAATACTACTGAAGAAGCTGTTGACCTTGATGTTGCACATTTCGACTCTGTTTGTGGGTTTTGTCTCTGTTGTTTTGTCGATTCTTTTACCACCTGCTGTTTTCGTTCACCTCACTGAACCCGCAGCTCTTATGTCACTAGTGGGTGTCATTTGTTGAAATCCAAAATGGCGCATTATTTTTCTCACTTGGATTGCTAACTGTGCACTTCAGAACTCGTACTTTCTTATGAAAAACACATTGTTTAGCTCTGTGTTGTGTTCAAAGTGTCATCAGTGTGTTTCCAAACAGAACACAGCCCACTCTGCTGATGAGAGTGGAAATACAAAAGCTGTAAACACCGGCGTAGGGGCCACTCTGGTGTGTTTGGGAGCAGCCGTGTCCCACTGTCCAGAGCTCACTCAAATCCCTGTTCTGTAGTGCGTGATGACGTGTATGCATGAGTGACCGGGGCCCGTTTGGTGAGGATGGGTCTTTAAATCATAAACCAGCTCATCTCAACTGGCTCCAAACCTCACAGTTGTGCTGTGGCTGTTTGCTCTACACAGGAAACTCGCTCAGGTTTGACACAGCGGCTGAGAGCAGGTCTGGAGCAGAGAGAGTTCACGTTTAATAAGAACAAAACAGTGATAAATGTGTCTCTGAGGCTCAGGTGTCAAACCACCGGGACTGAAACTACAGCTTCATTAGAGTCAGACGTGATCCAGCTGCACCAAAAACAGCCTCGTTATTAGTTTAGTTATGTTCAGTTCAATTTCATCTTATTCCAGACTCATGGTCCATTTTAAGACAAACAAGGACAACGACAAAACAAACTGTAACATTTATGTTTTAAAAAGACGACGCTGACCCCAGACCAGAGTCTCACATCTGGGACTGAAGCACTGAACCTTATGTGTGTGAGAAACATTATTATTTCATTTCTGACTTATTCAGCTGCAAATAAAACTGTACATTAAAGTTCTTAGTGTCACTCGAGCAGAGACAAACATCTGAGTCGCTCTGGTCCATCGCGGCGTCCTCAAAAGCTCCTGTAAAGCGTCATTATAATCCTCCTGCAGCATCTGGAGACGGGCGTTTGTATAATGAGTGCAGAGGTGGGCCGTGTACATGTTTATCACGACACATGAAACAGCGCTGACCTACGCCTGCTGTCGTGTGTTTGGTTCCGTGTGGCTCCAGTGGCTCCCGTCGCTGTCCGTGGTGGTGCTGAAGGGTTTAATAGTTTGTACATGAGCTGCAGTGTGATTCTTTTAGGTGAATATCACTAGAGGAATGTGCGATGCTTTGACACTTTGACACCAGATGGGCTTTTATATACTTTCTGTATTATAACTGCATCGTTTCCTGAAGGGCAGAGTACTCGAGTGAAAATCTGATGTAGGAAGTTCTAAGTGACGGTGTCAGTTCAGCCTCCGCCTCCGGCTCCACATTGTTTTTAATGAACTTTTACTCACGGTGCCATTATAACCACGTTATGAGTCAGACCAGTGTCACTGCTTCAGAGTTCAGATTGCAGAGAGAGAGGAGAGACAAATAAAACCTTATAGAAAATCTTCAGGTTTAGTCCTGGTTTGAGTCCTGGTTTAGTCATGGTTTAGTCCTGGTTTAGTCCTGTTTTAGTCCACGTTAGTCCTGGTTAGTCCAAGTTTAGTCCTGATTTAGTCTGGTTTAGTCCCTGTTTAGTCCTGGTTTAGTCCAAGTTTAGTCCAGGTTTAGTCCTGCGTTTATCCTGGTTAGTCCAAGTTTTTGTCCAAGTTTAGTCCCGGTTTAGTCCCGGTTTAGTCCCGGTTTAGTCCCAGTTTCAGTCCCCGGTTTTTTTTTTTATTCCTGGTCTAGCCCTGGTTTTGTCCTAGTTTAGTCCTGGTTTAGTACCTGGTTTAGTTGGTTTAGTCCTGTTTTTAAACCTGGTTTAAACCTTGTTAGTCCTGGTTTTGCTGTTTTTAGTCTGGTTTAGTCCCCTGGTTTTAGTCCTGGTTTTAGTCCCTGGTTTAGCATGGTTTTAGTCCTGGTTTCGTCCTGGTTTTGGCCTGTTTTAGTCCTGGTTAGGCCTGGTTTCGTCCAGTTTTTACCACCCCCCCACCCCCCCACCCCCCCCCAACCCCCCCCCCCCCCAGGTTTAGTCCCGGTTTTAGTCCCAGTTCAGTCCCGGTTTAGTCCAGGTTTAGTCCTGGTTTAGCCCTGTTTTAGTCCTAGTTTAGTCCTTGTTTAGTCCTTGTTTAAACCTTTTAGACCTGGTTTAGACCACGTTTAGTCCTTTTTTTAGTCCTGTTTTAGTCCTGTTTTAAACCTGGTTTAGTCCTGTTTTAGTCCTGGTTTAGTCCTGTTTTAGTGCTGTTTTTAAGTCCTGGTTTAGTCCTGTTTACGTCCTGTTTTTAGACTGGTTTAGTCCTGGTTTAGTCCTGGTTTGTCCTGGTTTTAGTCCGGTTTAGTCCCCGTTTTGAGTCCCAGTTTTTAGTCCCGTTTTAGTCCCAGTTTAGTCGCGGTTTAGTTCCTGGTTTAGTCTGCGTTTTTTAATGTTTTATTACCTTTATATTTATTATTTCTGTTTGTGGCTGTTTTTTTTTGTGTTTTGTGTTTTCTCACAAGAAAAAACGATAAAAAAACATTTTTAAGTGAGCTAGTACGGTTTCTGCTGTTTCGGTAATTCTGCAGAGTTTTTGAGGCTCAGACATCCTAGCTTGAAGCTCAGAGCTCGAAGCAGCTCGACCTGCGTGAAGCGGGAGAAGCCATCTTGATGGCGTATGTGGCTGGATGTACATGTGTGTTAATGAATAAACCATGAGACAGCTCATGTGCAGCTCACTTTACATTTAGATTTGATGGATCCCCCCCTGCAGTTGAAGCTGGAAACATCAAACATGACTCGACTTGAATCCAACCAGTGGCTCATGGATGTTGCACAGACGCATTTTATTTTATTTTTTAACATTTCAGAGAATGGCTTTTGGACTTTCCCTGGTTGATTATTTATTATTATTCCATTTTTCGTTTTATTTGATACAAAAAAAACCACACAACTGTTCTGTTGTGCAAATTCTGCAGCAAATGATGAATTGACCCTGAACAGCTCGGTTGTCGCGGGTTGAAGAAACCGCCGGTTCCAGAACTTTTCCAGACTTATGAAGGAAACTGGAGTTTCGATCACATGTGGGCTTGAAAACTGGACAGGTGTTTAACGAATCAGGGGGACATGCGACGATCTTTTTGTATCCAAATAAAACCAGCTGCTTACGAGGGAAACAAAAGAAAATTCTGGATTGTTCTTTAGCCGTGAGCGACCACTGAACTTTCTTAAACTGAAGTGAAACATTAATGTTGATTGTGACAGATAAATGCTTTCGCCACAATGAAATCAATAAACCTGATTGGCAGCTCTTTAAGTTTAGCCTGAGACGCCGTGAAGGAAGTGAGGAACATGGGGCTTTCAACACAGAACAAAAGAACCAGTGCTTGATCCCGATTTGTCATGTACATGAGACTTTTTGCATGAGGATAAACTGCGTCTGCCAATCTTTCGTTTTTTACTCCAGGCCACCTTTCTGCAGCGTTTGAAAAGTTCCTTAAAGCACAAACCGTCGTCCAGTTCGTAAAAGATGACAAACTGCACATCGTGACGTGTGGGTTTTCCTCGTCCTCGATCCTGTGACTGTCAGGGACGCTGTATAAAGTCGTTTTTTTTGGGGCGTTTATTCTTGTTGAAGAATACCGCAGAGCCACCGACAGAGGATATTAGAGGCTTAAGGCTGTTTCATGGTCTAAATATTTGCCATTAAAAGTCCCACACAGTCCCGCCGTATAATATAAATCCTTCACTCAGACCAGGTAAGTCCCGGTCAAGTCCACGTTTTCCCAGTCCCTGGAGATGTTTTCCCCGGTTTTAGTCCCATTTTAGTCCCAGTTTGTCAGGGACCGTTTAAGTCCCGGTTTAGTCCTGAAGACATTAGTCCTGGTTTTCAATGCTTATTTAGTGCCTGGTTTAGACCCGGTTTTAGTCCACGTTAGTCCGGTTTAGTCCCAGTTTTAGTCCCAGTTGAGTCCCAGTTTTAGTCCAGTTCAGTCCCGGTTTAGTCGTGTTTTAGTCCTGTTTTAGTCCTGGTTAGTCTGGGTTAGTTCCTGTTTAGACCTGGTTTAGTCCTCGTTTAAATCCCGTTTTAGTCCCAGTGTTAGTCCCGTTTAGTCCAGTTCAGTCCCAGTTTTTCTGGTTAGTCTGGTTTAGTCCACTTTTAGTCTGGTTTAGTCCTGGTTTTTAGTCCTGGTTTAGACCTGGTTTAGTCCTGGGTATTTTAATATTTAATAAACCTGTACAAACTAGTTTTTGTGTTGTGTGGTTGATGCCTCACAAGAACAACACCATAAAAAAACTTTAAGTGAGTTAGTTACAGGTTTTTGGCCCCTGTTTCGTGTAATTCTGCAGGAGTTTGAGGACTCGGAAGTCAGAGCTCGAAGCAGCTCGACTGAAGCGGTGAAGCCATCTCGATGCTGTAATGTGGCTGTGATGTACATGTGTGTTATGAATAAAACATGGAGAAAGCTCATGTGCAGCTCATTTACATTATATCTGATGGATGCCCCCTGCAGTTTGAAGCTGGAACATCAAAACATGACTCGACTTGAATCAACCAGTGGCTCATGGATGTTGACAGACGCATTTATTTTATTTATGTGTATTTCAGAGATGCTTTTGGACTTTCCCTGTTTTATATTCCATTTTTCTGTGTTATTTGATACAGAAAAAAAACACACAACTGTTCTGTTGTGTTATTATCTGCAGCAAATGATGAATTGACCCTGACAGCTCGGTGTCGCGGTTGAAGAATCCACACGGTCCAGAACTTATGTGTGGTAACTGGAGCTTCACTCACATGTGGGGCGTTGACTGACAGGTGGATTAACCAATCAGGGACATGCACGATCTGTTTAAATCCAAATAAACACAGCTGCTTATGAGGGAAAAAAAGAAAATATCTGATTCGTTCTGTATCCGTGAGAGAACCACTGAACTTTCTTAAACTGAAGTGAAATAAGTTTGATTGTGACAGATAAATGATTTCGCCAAATGAAAATAAAAAAACCTGATTGGCAGCTCTTAAAAGTTTAGCCCGAGACGCAGTGAAGGAACAGTGAGGAACATGCTGCTTTTCAACACAGAAAAAAGAACCAGCCTGGATCCCGATTTGTCATGTACATGAGAACTTTTTCATGAGGAGAATCTGGCGTCTGAAACCTGTTCGTTCTTTTACTCCAGGCCAGCTCTCTTGCAGCGTTTGAAAAAGTTTACAAAGCACAAACCCTCGTCCATTTCGCTAAAACGATGACAAACTCCGACATCGTGACGTGTGTTTCCTCGTCCTCGATCACGTGACTGTCAGGACGCTGTAGTAAAGTCGTTTTTTTTGGGACGTTTATTCGTGTTTGAAAGAATACGCCGAGGGCACCGACAGAGGGATTAGAGGCTTAAGGCTGTTCATGGTCTTAAATATTTTGTCCATTAAAAGTCCCACACCATGCACCGCCGTATAAATCCTTCACTCAGACAGGTAATCCAGTCAAGCAAAACATTTCACGTGGGCCTGGAGATGTTTTTCATTTCTTTTTCTCATTCCATTTTATGACTCTGTGTTTGACTCAGCAGAAGATTAAGATGTTTATAAAATTACCTGAAGACATTTGAGTAGAAATGATTTTTGACAATTGCTAACCTTCTGCGGCACGTTCTGAGGAGGTGGCATTTAGATTAGCTCCAGTGGGATTTCCATTTGTTGCTTTTTCTTATGAATTGATTAGTCTTTCCAGGCAAATATGTAAAACTCCCGGAGTCATAAAACTCGTGTTATTTGCTCAGATGCAGCAGAGTCACGTGGTTTAGGTTTAATCCTTTTGTAACAGGTGTGACCGGCTCTCGTCACCTGCAGATTTAAAACACACACATTCATGTTCAGACCAGGAGTTTGTGATCTTTATGTTACACTTGTGGTATTTCACAGTGCAGCTTTCTCCTCATGGACTCCTCCTACAGGCGACGCAGGGCTGAGCAATGTGGCGAAAAAAAAACACAAAAGACGAAAAAAAAATAGACTTTTTGTCTCTCATGTTGATCATACTGGATAAAACTTCACAAGAGGCACTTTTCTGTTATAAGTTATTTAGAGACGTTTGCCTCTTGTTTCCTGCACATGACGTGTCTTTGTCCAACCAGGAAGTCATAAAACTAACCCGACTCGTGGAAAATGGAAACTAGACACGATTTTAAAATATAATGAAGTTTGTCTTCTTCAGTGAAATGAGAAGGGACTGACCTGCTCAAAGTGGACCTGCTCAAACTCAGAGGATCAGGGTAGACGTCAGACTCTCTCCAAACTGAATGTTTCTGCCCCGTTTCCTTCACTTTTTGTGGTACAGTCCCTCGTTCCTATAGGAGGCAGTGTGGTGTTGAAATATAGATGTAGTGTGGTCCCAAACCCCTTTTGCAGTTTCCTGTTCAGCTCCTAAACTCTACATTATTAATATGTTTGCAAAATGTCCACTGGTCGGAGATGGGCAGATGTCTTCTCTAAATGCCAGATTCAGTGCAGTTCTCAGCCATATGGGACATGCTACTTCCTCCATGTTAATCTTCCCACAGCCTCTGACATTTAGCCATTTTCACTTGAGATGGTCTATAAAAGATTATGAGACAATCTGGCATTTCAAAGAGCCTCCACCTCCGACAGCAGGTGTGAGGACAAAGTAGTGGACGTTCAAGAAATAAAGACTTATTTCAGCGTCGACTTGATGATTTTCTGCAAACTTGTGTGCAAAAAATCAAATTCAGAAAGAGGAAATGGGAGAAATATTGTCAGGTTTATGTCTGTGGTTGTTTTGGAGATGCAAACTTTGACTGTTTCAGTGGAATAACTCAAAAAGTGGATATTTCATGATAAATACCTGTATATTTATGAAAAAACTCTTGGATTTCGTGGGTGTTTGGCTCTATTTTCCGTGGCGTCGTTGGCGTCTGGAGGTAGGACAGTTGGACGGAGCCAGAGGTGAGGCCCAAAACACAAACCAGCAGAGCCAGAGTCACCCACCTCGGCTCAGTCTGTCAGAGAAGAAGAAGAGAAAGAGAAGAGGAGAAGAGGAGAGGGCTGCTGCTTTCACCAGAGCTCAGGCAGCGACAGGACGAGGACAATGGCAGCGCTGTGGATCATGTCTGCGCCTGTCACCATAAATACAACGTCCAACAATCATTTCTGTGGGTCAGAATTTATCCTGAGGACTTTTTGTCAGGAGCCTTTTGTTATTTTTCTGTCCTACGATCAGATTTGAACAGTTTAGATTTATAAATAACTTCATTACAGAATCAGACGAGCTGCCAAAGTTTTTCATTCTGCTCGTTATTTATTGCAGCTTGTGTTTTTTGGAATAGTTTTGGGGATAATTCTACTTTACGTTACTGTGTCAGTGGCAAACATTGGTTTGTTTTATCGCTTGTCGTCTATATTTTCTTCAGCGATATGTTGTTCTTCAAAGTTTGTTATTGTGACGAGCCTGATTATGTCCAGAGCATTTTTATTTTTATTTTTTTCTGCAAGTATATTTTGGACCAATGGAAGTTGAGAGGGATGTTGCTTTTGTTTTAGAAATGCACAGATTTGGAGTTATTATTATTATTATTATTATTTGTATTATTCTATTTTTTATCTATTTTTTATTATTTATTAACTTTCTGTATTATTATTATTTTTTTTTAATTTAATTTATTTTATTATTATTTTTTTATTTTTAAGTATGTTTTGGACTAATGGAAGTTGAGAGGGACGTTGCTTTTGTTTTAGAAATACATGGATTTTGAATTATTATTATTATTATTATTTTTTTTTAATATATTTTTTATTTATTAACTTAAGGTTTTATTAAAATGTATTTTTTTTTATTACATTTATTTTATTATATTTAATTTATTTTTTTCCCAACAAGTCTTGATTAGAATAGTAATAAGATTTGCAAACCATATTTAAAAAGTAGGATTATGCTCAGACACGTCCAAGAGCTTTAACATTAAGAGAAGACGGTAAAATAAACTGAAGCTAAAGTTTAAACTGACAGTTTGTCGACTGTTGTCCAAACTCCATGTACAGCAGCTTTTCTTTAAATCTTTTTTTTTTTTTTTTTTTTACAGATCATCAAAATAATTCCAGCCTTTGACATTTAACAGTTACATCATCACAAACTGCAGATTTTCTCCAGTTGTAAATGTTGTGTCTTTTGTTTAACGGCTGTTGATTCATGTTATGTTTCACTGGAACATTTCAGATGTTTTTATTTATCCCATTTAGTCACAATAATCCTGCAGATCCTGTGTGGGCTGGAGAAATGTGGTGTGGGACTTCCAAAGACTCGGGAAAAACTGTGTAATTAGTTTCTACTCAAACATCATGAGTCATAGTTTTTTTTACTGTGCAGAATATTGTGCATTTACGTGACCTTTAGTCCTTCAGATGGAGTTTATTTGTACTGTTGGTGTGTCCTTGGGCAATGCAATGTCAATTTTATATATTTATTTTCATTTTTATACAAATCTATAATAAATTAACATCCACACCTTGACAGAAGTTAAACATATTATCTGAATATATAAAGACATGTTGAAAATCGGTTTGTTCTGATGCTTTTTGTTACGACGCAGCTCAACTCAAAGGGGGAAGTAACAAGTTATAATTTATTTAAAAGGAATGTTAAAGCAAAACTAACAAAAAGAGGCTCTGAACAGAGTCAAATTTCAACATGTAACTAAAAACTTCAGCAAACTACAACGAAACAAAGGAAAAGTGGCTGTAGGAGAACAAAGTTGAAGATAAAACTAAACACAAAAGATGAAACTCACATCACCACGTCCAGGAGGAGGAGCTGGAGACACGGGGCCGTAACACTTTTCTAATCAATAATCGTCTGTACTTCCAGATTCAAGGGGGAAATAAAAAACCTGCCCCTCTGCATAAATCACGTGATCTGTGGAGTAACATACCGTTTCCGGGGGGAGTCTCGCTGTGCATTTGATGAAGTTTGGGAGAAGAGTCTGTCCCTAGAAGGAGTTAAAATGTAAATGAGCGTTCAGCAGCACTAAATGTATCTAATCCAAGTGTCCTCAGGAGTGTGATTGGAGCTGACATTAAACTAAAGTGCTAAAACTAACAGCATTATTAGTAATTTGAAAAGACTCTCCGATGCATCTGCTTGTCCACAGTATTGGCAGAGTTCGATACAGAATTCGTCCTTTGAGTGAGATTTCAATGTCGTTCTCGCTCTTTTATGGCAGCAGCTTTGCATCGGTGGAAAATTACTATTCAAATGAACAGAGACGAAAGGAAAAGGAGTGTAGAGATTCTGTGAGTGAGTCTGTGTAGAAAAGAAACTCATTTATGTCAAATAAGCCTAATATTTATTCGATCCTCGCCTCCGCAGCCCGTTACATTTCCATCACCCACGACAGCCTCAGCTTCAGACGTAAGGAGCTGAAACAGGAAGGGAATTGTCCTGAATCTACTTTATTTTCAGTATGCATGATGTGGACGTGGATGCAAATGTGATGTTGGCCCCGTCACTGTCAGTATTTCTACAAAGCAGGAGCCATGTTTGTGACAGAGGAAGCCCGGGGCAGACACCCAGCACCAGACGCCAGCTCTGGTTTAATGAGTCAGACGGACAGACGGCGCTGACAGAGGCGTGGTGTCATGTTGGATGTGTTACTGTCTGTGAGAAGGCCCCGAGTGTCATGGCCGACGGACTCAGAGGGACCGAGTGCGTCTCGTCTTATCTGTTTCCTTCAGGGAGGAGCTCTGGACGTGTGTTTGTGACATGGACAGAGCCTCGCTAATGCGCTTGGTGGAAAGGAGCTGGTCTTTTTGTCTTCTTTGCGATACGCTAGGTTAAGGTTACACTTTATTGTCCCTTCAAGGAATTTTGTCCTCTGCATTTGCCCCATCCTGCAATCACGCCGGGGCAAGTGCAGAACATGGAGACCCAGCTGTAGACCAGGACTAAAATCAGCTGGAGGAGTTTATTCTTGGTGCATGTTTTGGATTTTGGCTTTGAACAAATATCTTCTTGACATTCGTTATCCCTGGGGAGTGTTTTGTCCCACCGGGAGGAGGCCTCAGGGAAGATCCAGGACACGCCGGAGGGACAATGTCTCTCGTCTGGCCTGGGAACGTCTCAGGGTCCCACCGGAGGAGGTGGAGGACGTGTCTGGGGCGGGTGTTTATTGTCTGTTACAACAAAATAGTCGAGTTAAAAGCAGAGTCGAGTGAGCGGTATCTGACGCAGAGTCTGGTAGAGTCTGGTAGAGTCTGGTAGAGTCTGGTAGAGTCTGGTAGAGTCTGGTAGAGTCTGGTAGAGTCTGGTAGAGTCTAACCGAGTCTGGGAGAGTCTGGTAGAGTCTGGTAGAGTCTGGTAGAGTCTGGGAGAGTCTGGGAGAGTCTGGGAGAGTCTGGTAGTCTGGTAGAGTCTGGTAGAGTCTAACCGAGCCTGGTAGAGTCTGGTAGAGTCTGGTAGAGTCTGGTAGAGTCTGGTAGAGTCTGGTAGAGTCTGGTAGAGTCTGGTAGAGGGTAGAGTCTGGTAGAGTCTGGTAGAGTCTGGTAGAGTCTGGTAGGGTCTGGTAGGGCCTGGTAGGGTCTGGGAGGGTCTGGGAGGAGTCTGGTAGGTCTGGTAGAGTCTGGTAGAGTCTGGTAGAGTCTGAGAGTCTGGGAGAGTCTGTGAGAGTCTGGTAGAGTCTGTGGGAGTCTGGAGTCTGGTAGAGTCTGTGGGAGTCTGGTAGAGTCTGGAAGAGTCTGGAAGAGTCTGGTAGAGTCTGGTAGAGTCTGGTAGAGTCTGGTAGAGTCTGGTAGAGTCTGGTAGAGTCTGGTAGAGTCTGGTAGAGTCTGGTAGGGTCTGGGAGTGTTCAGTAGGGTCTGGTAGGGTCTGGGAGAGTCTGGGAGGGTCTGGGAGGGTCTGGTAGAGTCTGGTAGAGTCTGGTAGAGTCTGGTAGAGTCTTGTGCAGAGTCTTGTGCAGAGTCTTGTCCAGAATCTGTCAGATTGTACCAGGGTTCTTATGCCACTAGAAGAGTGGGAGGTTAAACATTCTATAGATAAAACATTTAAAGCAAAGTCGATCAAAGTGAGTTTTATACTCGTCCCAGACTGAGGTGTGACTTTAACCAAAACGACCAGAACGTAGCCGCTGTCCTTCCTTAGTGTGTGGCCACTGCTGCATGATGGGAAACAGTTTTGCAGCTTTGTAAGAAAGTCAGTGATGTGTTATATTTGTATATTGTCCACAGAGATGTTAAAATGCTAAATACTAGACTTAGCGTTGATTCAATTGTTTTCTGACTCTATGGAGAGATTGATTTATGTTTCCAGCTTTTTATCGGGTTGTTCCACTGTGAGTTTAGTTTAGTTTTGTGGCTAATATATCTCTTATGACAGTTTCGCACAGGTTTTTTGATGTTCCATCTGAGCTTTATAGTAACACAGCTAAATCTTTCACTGTATTTCTTGGGGAAACTGGATTGTTTTTGTCTGAGTTTAGTTTTCTGATCAGTTGCTCTACATCAGTGTGATTTATAACATAATTTCAGACATAAACGGTTAAATTATTTGGATCAGAATAGACTCAAAACACTAAACTCTGACGAGACGAGTGAAAGAAGAACTAGATCATTGCTGCTTTTCCAATTCTAACATAAACAAGTAAAGTGATGCGTTTGAGCTCAGTGGGTTTTGTGGATCCATTGTTAGATTATGTAACGCAACACAAAAATCTCATCTTTACCCTCTGTCTGTTCATTATTTCTGTCTCATTATTGCTGTATTACTTTGCGCTGACTGCATTACATTAGCATCGACTCTGGTGCTAAAACCAGTGTTGGGCTCAATTAAACATCAAGCAGTGTCTTTCTCCCAAAAGCTCTTTGCTGTCTGCTCTTTTTAATGAACTCTCGTGGTTTTTAAAGACTCGTTAGGCAGTGAAACTCGTATACTGCTGCACTTCAGTGTGTGTTGTAATTGTTTTTGTGGAGTTTACCTCGTGTTCCCATCTACATAATGGAAGTCGACCTTAAAGAAAAACGTAATGTGTGGTGTCTGTGTGGAGGGAGTTATAATCTGACAACAAAGGATCATGTTTTGAAAATTGCAATATTCATCTAAAATTGAGGTTGTCAACCTTTAACGTCATTTGGACCCAGTTTCAATGGAAAAAAAAAAGCCGCAGATACTTTTTAACATCCCTCCCTCGTTTACACAAACCTCATGCTCATGGATAACAGCAGGAAAAGTCTAATTTGGGTCAGAGTTCACCGGGTTCAGCTCTGATTGGACGAGAGGCGGCACATGTGCAAATGGACCTTTCGGGCGTTCAGTTCTGCACAGACAGAGTCGAGCTCAGAATAAGAAAAATAGATATAAAAACAGAGACCGCCATGAAGAAGTGACGTCACCCACAGCGTCGGCTTCGGTCAAATGAAGCTCATCGAGGCTGGAGCAGTTGTAGTCGCCAAGTGCCATATGTTAAATTCTGCCCCGAAGTATCATGGCAACGAAAGAGCCAATCCAAAGCCAGGCCGTTGAAGGTAACGCCCCTTCCCCCTCCCACGACGGGTTTAGCAGCGAGCGGACGCCTAGAAACACAGAGAAGAGGGTCAGAGGAGGAGAGGAGAGTTTATATATTATATTTCTACTTTTACACTTTGTATAAACAACTGCAGTGTTTCAAATGAATTAAAAAGCTGAACTTAAATGATCCATGTAGCAAAGAAAAAACCCCGTGAGCGTCGTCCTCATGTCGCCTTTGGGCTTTCGGAGCGTGAAGTGGAGCCTTGACTTGAATTTAAAAAATAAACTGGAAAAAAAAGCACTATGTCGCTAAACAATGAAACATAAATATTTGTAACATATCTGCATAAATCTCTTTTCTCTGGTGAATGTGCCTCTGTTCTGAGCCTCTGCTGCGTCTGTCGGGCTGAAGTTTCATGTTTCCTCAGGACTTTATCTCGTCTGTGACGCCTGATGTTGGTTTTTAACAAAGCTCCGTGAATGTGACACTTATTTTGAGCGATGAAAAATGATAAAACATTATTTAATTTTAATATTTCACGATCACAATAATCTTCCAATTTAAATTACAAAAAAAACAAAAAACTAACACAAATAAAATTCAGTTAAATAGTTACTCTGCGTGGTGTTTCCGAGCCGCAGTGTGAGGATGGAAGAGCCACATTGTGAGATGACGACTGTTGATCTAAAACGACTTAATAAAAAACAGACGTTGATCCGAATGATTAAAGGTTCACAAAGTTTTGTGATAAACGTTGTGGCAACTTATATATTTCACAGTATTGTATAAACTCTTCAACTTAAGTCATTACCGACGTTTTTATTACCCAGAAACACTCGGTTTGCTGGAGCGACCTGCTCGTCTCCCTGGAGAATGTTTTAAAGTTTTATACCATTTTTGTGGAACACTCAAAACAGACAAAAGGACAAACTCCCCATGGAAAAATCAAATACGTTTTAAGTTGAAGGTCGAATTTGAACATTACCAAGTCAAATCTACGACTTGATTTGTACTTGAACTGTTGAATAAAATGTAAAGTTCAGTTTATATTTGTCATAAGGATTGGTCAATATTTGTTTCTAATCTTTAATTTTTCCTTTTCTTTTCCGGTTCCTGGACGTCGTCTTCTCCTCTGGATCATTTCATGCAGGTAAGACATGAATCATTCCTTATTAATGTCAGTGATTGTCCCAGTGCAGCCTCAAAATCAGGACGTCTGGAGCGACAAACGTCACGGCAGAGAAAGTGCGTGTGTTGAGTTTGGTTTGGTTTGCTGGTGTGTGGGGCGGACAGACGGTTAGTGTGAGATTGTGAGGTGAATTACACTGGTCAGGTGCAGGTGTCTCGCTGACAGACCTGCTCAGCGCTCACGGCTCATGAGAAAGGCTTTAAAACAACCTTCAGTTTTCAGAATACTAAACAAGGCCGAGCGTGTGTGCGTGGACTGTCCAATTTTACAGCTGCTTGATTCAAAATAGTAAAAAGGAGCAGATTTAATGTCAGTTCTTGTTACCTTCTGATGAGATAAAACCTGCGTCTGGTATGTCCCTTATGTCTCAAAGCTGCTTTTTCTCCATTACTTTAACTCTAACGACACTGGCGAATGCAACATGACACGAGTTAACAGGACAAACGCTTTACTCCTGGTGTTTCTGTCTTGTTTTTTGTCGTTTCAAGGTCACAGGAGGCGACACTCGTTCAGTTGGTTGAGTGTTTCGCCTCTGATCTGAATCTCGGCAGCTCGAATCTCACTCTCGACATAAATAAAACACTTATACACTTATTTTTTACAATTATTCTATATGTTTCTTGTCTGTAAAACCCCTCACCACACACTTTATATACTTTTCTCACACAGGCATGAACATTTTCTCACTTTTAAACACTCTCAAAGTTCAAACCTTCGTATATTATCTCCCTCTTCCTTGACGATTTCTTTAAATGTGTCCTTCTCGTGCCTCTGCTCCTGCGGTTTCCAAAAGTCCAAAGCGTTTCTGTAATTTGTCGGTGCAAAATGTTTCATCGACATCGTGGGTTTTGTCGGGGAGGAAACTTTCAAACTTACAGCACTTCAGAGTCACACTGCGATTGGACATATCAAATTGCACACAAAAAATCTGAAAAGTATAAACACATGACATTTACAAGTTACAGATTGTCACATATGTAGTAATTAAATGGACAGTGTGGATATGTGCAGGACGGATTTGCTTTTATAATGTATTTTCTATGTAAACTCAATAGGTTTAGATAAAGAAATGAGCATAATCGTCCTGTTTTTTCGTTTTAGTTTGTTTTTTCTGCAAACTAAACTGACGTCCAGTGTGCACCAGTCGCTAACGCTGTCAGAGAGGCCACAGTCCTGTAGGACATGAGCCGCAGTCTCGGGTCTGACAGATGCTAGGACCAAAGACGAGCTAACAAGACCACAGGGAGACACGGGATTGACTTGGACAGTGGCCAGTTCGTCTCATACCCGACACTTGGTCTTACAGTCAGACATCCTCCCACTCGTTTGGTCGGGAGAATTACAGTGATAACGAGTGTTTTTGAGGTTATGTCGACTTCCACTGCAGACATTTTGGTGACTAAACGGCTCCAGAGTTGGTGAAAAAACTGTTTTAAAATGTAAAATGCCACAGAAACAATCGGTGAGGTGTGGTTTTCCTCTGGAGATCCTTTTTAGATTTATTATCAAATTATTTCTATAGCATTAGAAAGTTTTATTTGAAAACGAGTTACACCCATCAGCGTAACTTGGTGTGAAACAGCTCGTCTTGCTCGTCTTCAGTGTGTTTGTCAGGCTTAATTCTCTTATACATAAGGTTAAGTTTCACTTTTTCAGAGGTTCAAGTTTAGTCCGTGAGGGTTAGAGCCTGCAGAGCGCCCCCAGCTGCAGCGTTGTGTTACTGCGCTGTGTGACCCCAGGGCTCTGAAACAAACAGCCCAAGGAAATAAATGGAACGCAGCACCTGCTCTCTGCCTTCAATCACCGCCGAGTTTATTTGAGTGAAGGTAGAGCCGAGCGACTGGAGGAGGTGTGAATAGAAGATGACGCCTGGAGCACAAAGGAGGAGCAGCGTTTGGGAGTCAGTCTGGAGAATGTTACAGAGGCAGGACGAGGGAGAGCGAGCCTCCATTTCACTGTGGATATTTTCTCCGGTCTGCTCATTTTTCAGAGGCGGAACGCACTGTATTTTAAAAAATCTACAAAAGAGATATTAAGATGATTTGGTAAATGAATAACCTAGAATAGCAAATGTAGCTACTTCAATTTGATCTGTACTCAAGTAAACCGAATGCAAAGTGGCTTTTTATCTGTCATATTTCATAAAGCTGCTCACAAATCGGAGGTATGTCGATCTTTAAAGCTCCTTATTTTACGAGCAAAAGACAAAGTTTAAATCTGTAACTGGACAAATCGTTGTAGGAGTGAAGATGTTTCCTGCTCGTCCAAGTCTCTTCTTCAGTTCTGGTCAGATTCCTGCTGGACGCTGCCTTATATCTGTCTGAAGGGGGCGCTAACGACACTGAAAACATCTATTGTCTCAAGTTTCAGCTGGAGCTACCCTCTTCAGCCCTTAACGACCCCCTTATTGTTCTCTTTGTTCTGGCTCTGAGGATGGAGGTGTAGATGGGGCAGATATTATGTCTCAGGCTCCATTTGAGAAAGAGATATTATTTCTATCTTTCTTCTTCTTATTTTACTAGATGTGAAACCTGTTCCTCACCTGGACTTTATTCAGACTCAGCTGTCCCCTCTGCTCCTCTTCTGTCAAGCCAAAGCTCGGACGAAAAAAAAAAGCCTTTTTAAGTTTAAGATTGAATTTGAAACATGACCAAGTCAAATCTAAAACAGTGTTGAATAAAATGTAAAGTACAGTGTTTATTTGTCAGATGCTTTAGTCAATATTTTTAATTTAACACAATTTGATGCATGGAAATGATGGCTTTTACTGATTTTTATTTCGTTTTCCTCACAATAATCCTAACATTTCTGCCCTGCGACACAATAAAAGTCGACAAAAATCCCTCGTCACTTTGCAGAACAGCGTGTCGAGATATTATTCTATCTTTCTTGCAAAAATCTGTGCATAAAACGGTCTACTGCGCTCAACAATAAGAAGAGAATCCAGTCTGTCCGTGCATCCTGGGGACATTTCTTTCACTCTATAGTCGTGTGGACCATCTTCATTTGCTCTCGCTCTGAAAATGTAGTCAACAGATGGCTCTAAACGCAGCATGTGTTTGTAAAGTTTTAATTTATTCTTTAGGGGAAGTGAGTTGTCTGTGAGAGTCTGTTTTATATGGTGTAGTTTGGAGTTTTCTCTCTTACCCAAACCTATGGCTTAAGGTTCGTTTTGTAGAGCGCTCGAGCTTTTAAACTCAAGGCCGAACCTCGACGAAATGAAATATTTGTGATACGCTGATCGTCTCGAGCTTAAATGGAGGGAGTTTTACTGTAACCCACAGAAACCACAAGGTCTTATTTATTTATCAGAGGTTATTTATCAGTCTGACACTTTTAGAGTCTGTAACGAATGTAAAGAGTCTTCTGCCCACAGCAAAAAAACAAAAAAAACCCCTAAAAAAAACAGTCATTTTCAGTAAAGGTTCATAATAATTTAGTAATAGATGCATCATAATTCATTTATTACTATTTCATGCCATTTAGTTAAAAATAATTACTTTATACTCTAGTTTTGGGTGACTTGTTTTATTTTGAAGGCCTCAGGAAGTGGTCACAGTGCATTATGGGTAACAGCAGCGGAATTCAGTCAGATAAAAACTTAGAAATGTTAGAATAAGCCTGTTTGTTCTCGTCCAAAACTGCTCATCTTGTGTTAAAATCGTATCTAAAAAAGCACTGGCTGAGTTTAACGTGTATTTGGTGACGTAAATAAGTTTTAAAAGTTGCTCTGTTGTGGAGATCGTTTTTGCACGTTTTTATCAGGCATTAGACCGAGCCTGGCCACAAAAAAGGTCCCACACTCTAATATTTGGTTGTTCCTTTATCTTTGATCACGGCTCATTCTCTGTGTCATTGTTTCGATTTTGCTTCTGCAACGTCACAGATTTATTTCCATCCAGTGCTGCATTAGTTTTTCTTGCAGATGTTGCGTTGATGATGGTCGAGTCTGAAGCTGCACAAAACTTCTCCAGCACAAAGATCCTCTCTGGGGTTAAGGTCTGACTCTGTGGAGGCTCCATGTGTGAAAATGATTCTCCTGAACCTCTGTCACTTGAGCCACATGAATCCTGACACTGTCATGTTGGAATCTGCCCGAGCATCAGGGGAGAACAAATTCACTGATTCAGTTTATTCAGGTGTCAGATGACCTCATTCTTTAAGCACAGACTGTTGCTGAACATAGATCTGACTCGTACCTATAGACTTGGACATATTTACTTAGTTAAATCCAGGTGGAGACTTTTTTTTGGCCAGACAGTGTATTCGCATAGTAATTGTTGTAGCGACTGACAAGGAGACCAAAGATTCAGACTCAGGTGGAACGTTTGAACAAAATTTATTTAGGTCAGAGGTGCAGAAACGAAACCTTTTTTTTTTTTAATCGAGGACCACATCTCAGGCATATTTGAAGCGGAGAACCACAGACCGATGATCAGTTTGGTGCTTTAAACACAGTTTTGACAGAGCCGCTGTGGATTAATCAGGCTTGAAACACTTTCATTTTAGGTCTGTGTCTGTGATGTTTGAGGATATAGTCGTAGAAATAGTTTAATTTGCTGTTAAAAGTTCTGCTTATGATCAATGGGGCAGCTCAGCAGGAGGGACAATAAAAACTGGTCTGAGGGCCGCATTTGGTCCCCGGGCCGTAGTTTAGTAGACGGAGCAGGCAGTTGAAAGCGGCGTCGTGTGCAGTAGTCTTCGAGCGGACGGGGTCAGAGACGAGGAGGTCCGCAGGTTGAGGTGAGCGATGTAGGAGGATGAGATGGTCGTATCGGTGGTGAAGAGCTGGGTCGGAGGCGGAGGCGTGGTGCAGGTTCAGGGGGCGGGATCACTGAGGACACGTGGACGATCTGGAGCTGAGAGTCAGGTCCTCGGTCCCCTTGTCCTCCTCAGGTGCGGCGTGATCACGGACGGGCTGCAGGTGTGTGGGAGGAGCCTGAATCTCCGCCCAGCTCCAGGCTCAGACACGGGAAAAACATCCCCAAAACACAGAGACGACTGAGATTAACGACCTAATTAACTCACAAAAAGATCGAGGAAACATAATGCGACTCGTTAAAGCAGCAGTTTGTGGAGTTTGCTATTTTTTCTGATGCATTTCTTTTATATTACAAAGCCTCTGTACATTTATTTCTGTGTTTTTCCAGTTTCACTCGAGCTTTTCACACCGCACTTGTAAAGAATTGTAGCAGTTTTGTAGAACGTTTTAAAGGAGTAAGACGCTCGTGAAAACTGAAAATGTGATCTGAACAAATCAACTATTTAACCTACTTTAATATGTATATTTATAATGCTTTTTGTGAGGAGAGTCGTCCGTCGTGGTGTAGTTTAAATGACAAACTCAAACATCGTGGAGAAGTAATGTTCTTAAAGCTTGTGAAACTTGTTAAAGCTTCACTCTGTAACTTCTCTGGAGGCAGGTCCACTGTGCTCATGTCCGTGGATGTGTTACTGCTTTGCCTTGAATGTTCCACAACTTCCCAAATCAGCATTTACTTATGTAAGTCCACGATGAGCAGCTCGATGAGGCCGTGGTGTTTGCGATTTGGAGCGACCGGGGTCAGTCGTCGTTATCCCAGACGCTCACTGCAGCTCCACAGGAAACAGACGCAGGTTTTGCACAAATGTGAACGTCTTTTACTGTTTATTATCTGCCTCAGTTTAATAAAAGGACCGACCCTGAAGAATACGTCACTTTATTAACAGCCATATGATTTGCTCTCGTGTAGCACTTGTTTGCGGCTCGGTCAAGGACAAGATAAGACATTAATGTTTTTATACAGAGCCATCACAAAAACAGATGCCTCATGGGAGTTTTCTCACTGTGGCACCATCACCCTCACATCAGGTTATAAAAAAACACTTCATTTTGATTGTCTTTTGAGTGCAGCGCTGTGAGAGAAACAATACCCAAATCCATTACAGGTTTGGTATCATTTTAATTTTTTATTCTGCCTTTGTGCTGCCTCTTGACTCAGCCATTTTAATAGTGCAAATGATTGGTCTTTTTTCCCACATTTAGCGCCGTGCCAGTGACATGCAGGTTTCCATTTTCTCTTCTCAATTAGGAGCCAGGTAATGGGTTCACAACCTCATCTTCACAGCCACACAGCCGTGTCTGTAGGTTATTATCTATGACTCTGTGGGGCCTTTCCTTTTGGAATAAATTACAAGTGGGAAAAGAATAGTTTGACAAGTTGAAATTTTATCTGTTTGGATCAAAGTGCAGCCTCTTGACTTTATCTGAAGATTTGAGCTGATTGGAGAGTCTTATCTTTTCTCAGTAAAACCATGAAACTTTTTCTAACATTATTTCACGGTTTGTGGAGTTTTCCCAGACTGGCTCCTGTGTTTGAGCGAGTGAGACCACTTCAGCAGGACATATGTGTCTTTATTAAAGCTGCACTGTGTGACTCCACGTTTGTCTCCATGGAGATGTTCTTGATTGTGTGTCATGTTCCACAGTCTGTCTCCCCGGAGTCATGTGAAGCAGAGCATCAGGTAAAGGTGCAGGTCAGATCTGTGGAGAGGCGAATCCGCTCACAGTGAGATTTTTTCATGATTTTGAAGGTGTTTGTTTTTAGGCGTAAAGACCTATAGGTTTTACATTTTACTGAGCAACATTCCAGGAAAAGCCGTCTCCATGGAGACAATTAGACCGTGGGCCCTCCACCTGTAAGGTTACACAGTGCACCTTTAAATAACGGTGTCTTTGAGCTCTGGGTTTTGCTTTCATCCCTGTTATAAATATAAAGTTTTGCCTAACGCTCTGTGGACCGGAGTTGTGCGTTTGCTGGTGGATTCTGTGTCCACAGGGACGTCCTCACACGTCTGTCCTTGGGAAAGACAAACGCGACGTCCTTAGTTTTATAAAAGCTGTGAGGATTATTTTATCCAGTCGATCATTTCTGTGGAAAATACTTCAAACCGTCTAGAGCTTTGTCCAATGTGACTTTGAACCTGTTTCTATGGCGACACCTGCGTTTGATTTTGCACAAAAAGTTTGTTAAATTATTGTGAGAAAGATTAGAAGAAACAGAATCAGTCCAAATAACTGTTCCGTTTGGTATTTATGACGCCACATGTTTGTGTCAGAGGTTTATTTTCATTGTCCACCTTCTTTTTGGGACACAATGGTGTAATTGTATTTTCTAATAAGGACAATAACCCTCGGCTCTCATAATGTTATCTTATCCACACTTTTTAAATTGACAATTACCAAAGCTTTGATACGGATCAAACTGCTCAGAGCTGAACACAAATTAATACAATTTGTTATTATTTTCTTTCATTTATTCAGTCCATGTTTTTACGAACAGCTCGACACGAGTCAGAGTCTCGTCCTTGACATGAGCCGCACTGAGATGTTGTGAATTGCCTTTGGTTAAGTTCTGTGCAGTAAAATCAGACGTGAAAGCTCAAACTGTAAGTGCACATGTGTGTCCCTAATGCTGCTTTTATGGTCATTTACAAATAAGAACAGGACGTTTTATTCTCCAAGGTCACAGCACGAGAAAAATGTTCCTGTTCCTCCCACTCGGAGCTCCATAATGACACGGCTCTAAACTGTCTTTTATGAGAAAGTCGGGGGCTTATTTACATAATATGACTCCAGTGTTCTCTCGTGACAATGGGCCTTTGTCCCGGAGTGTTACTGCACCAAATCATACTTGTCATTAGAGCAGGATTATGGGGCTAAATGTTCTTAAATGTCCGTTCTATTGTACTACTTAGAAATCCAATTAGCGCTTGTTATTGTCACGAGAGCAGGCTTGGCCCCGGCTTTGCTTGTGACTTTTAAGGAGCCAGCGCTGCTTTTATTTTGTGACAGTCCTGCTACAGTTAGACATATTTATATTAGAGAGGTTTTCATTTTATACTCGACATCTGTTCTCGCTGTGAAAGCAAAACCTCGTGTGGAATAACCGCTCTCACTTAAAGCTCCACTGTCTCCACGGACACCAGCGTTTATTTCATTACAGGTGTTTCAAAAATATCTTAAAAAACCTGCCACAGATTCAGGCTTTAGCTATGTCACGACGAGCCATATTCAAATATAGTCACGATTATCATGACCCAAATGAATAAACGATTATGTCACGACAGTTTAAAAATGTTTTGGACATGAATATTTATTAGTGATGGTCAAAAGAGGCGGAGTCCGGAGCTCGTCTCGTTCTTTCCGCCTCACGTGTCGCAGCAGCCGATCACGTGACCAAAGTGTCGAGGTGTCGGCCCCTCCCCCTCCTGCTTCAGTGAATCGAAGCGTTTCATTGGCTCAGTGAATGTTCCGCTCTGTGATTGGTTCAGAGCTTCAGAGTGTTCAGTGACTTCTGTGGTTTGACGAGAGCTAAACTGCTACAGTATAAAAGATGCACCGATATTTCTGAAAAATGTTGGGTCGTGCGGAGTATTGTGTGACGTTAGTGGTGATTTTGGCGACTTTTGGCATTTGTTTCATTGTCGACGGCATCTACAAATGGAAAAAGTGATCCATGGTTTGGAATCACACAAAACTTCTATTTCTTAATAAAAATGTGATATATAAATTGTTGTATTTTTTTAATGTTCAAAATAGAATATATACTATTTATGATAAAATAGAAAATAGAGTTGTTGGTTCCCAAGTCATGGGTTGTGCTGGTTTGCAATGGTTAAATTTGTCCACTAGAGGTCAGTGTTTCTCCTCAGACACGTCGAACCATTTGAGACGATATTGCGACTGAGGCGTCAGTGCTTCATGAGGCTCCATTCGCCCATCACTAATAATTATCCATGTTTAAAGAACTGTTATAGTTTTGTACTTTGTCATCAGAGAAAACGTCTTCGATCGATCGAGAATATTCTGTAGGAGCAGGGCCGACAACTGAAAGTCGCAGACTCGGGGCAAGAAGTCTCACATGGGCCCCCCGCGAAGGCAAATTAATAGGAAGTGAGTCAAATTTTGGGCTCCTAAAACCCCGGGACAACAGACTCCTTTGTGGATAAACAGATCTTTCTCTGTTCATTCTAGTGTTATAACAGTGATTATCTTTGTTGGGGATTATATAAAACGATTATTGTCGACCCTTTTATTATCATTTACTGTCCCGACAGCAAATTTCGAAGTGCGATATAATGTTGACGATAAAGAATAACAGTGAAACCAAACATTAAAGCAGATGTATCGCCCAAAGTACAGAAAAATATCAAATCTTCCCTAAGAAAAAGTGCCTGCGATAAATGATATTGCCCCATAAAATGACTGTTCCATCTGTTTGTATTGAACAGATTATTGTGACAGACGCGCTCAAAGCTCGTCTTGATGCTGCCTCGTGTCATCTCCATGGAGATAGACGTGTTCAGCGTCATACTGTGGACGGCTGTGGAGGCGGAGCGATAACATCTCCATGGAAACAAGCATGTGACAGACCATACGCCAGGAAAAAGTGGCATAATGCACCTTTTAAATGTCATATCGTCTGTGTTTTCAGCACTTATCGCAAGCTCAACCCCGATATTACCCTCTCACTTGGGTTTAATCTGTGCAAATACTAAACATAAACTGGCAAATATTTAATTTCAAACACAACACACCACCAGGGTAAACGCTCCACCGTCAGCGTCGTTCCTACTGAAAAGCCACAGTACTGTAGTTATTTCTCTGCTTAAAACGTCTTACACAGAACTTCCACATGTATAAAAAGACTCTGAATAATTGGATTTGAAGTGGATTTTTTTCTTTTTTTATTCTTCTACTTGGAATTTCAAATGACCTGTGCTTTTGGAGCAGATTCTGCAGCAGAACTGTGCTCAAACCTTGGATGTTTCAGCGGATCAAAGTCGCCGGTGAAAACCTCAGGACCTGTTGATTAGTTTGGCTGCTTCATGCTCTGGTTTATTCAGCAGAAGGAGAAATAATCACATCACCTCCGGAGTTTTGGCCCAACAAAACAAAAAGGAGAGAAACAGCTGCTGCAGACGCCCCCGTGTGTGCTCCAGAATCAACTTATTCCCCTGTTCAGGCGTCGTGGGTTTGAAATCAGCACCACGGACAGCGCCACCCGGTGTCCAGATACATGAGAGTATTAGAAGTGATGTGTTTATTACAGAAAAATGAATCTGTACTTTCATAAAACACTCGTTAAAATCACAACCGCAACAGTCGTATTTATGAGAACTACTGCGAGTACTTCAAATACAATACTGCTACTGATATACTGTAACCCATTTTACTGAAAAGACTGTTTTTAGCACTGCTGCTACTGCTACTACTACTACTACTACTACTACTACTTAATAGTATACTATTAATACTGCCACTACTGCTGCTACTGCTACTACTGCTACTACTACTCTACTACTACTACTACTGGTACTACTATTAATACTGCCACTACTGCTGCTACTGCTACTACTACTACTACTACTACTACTACTACTACTACTACTACTAATGGTACTACTATTAATACTGCCACTACTGCTACTAGCACTACTACAATTAACACTACCACTACTGCTACTACTGCTGCTACTACTAACACTACTACTATTAATACTACCACTACCGCTACTATTACTACTACTGATACTGCTACTACTATTACTGCTACTACTACTGCTACAATATAAGACACACTTTTACAGGATCATTCTGAAGCCTGTGTATTTTTAAACTCATTCAAACTTTAACATCGTAGTTGTGGTAAAATCACGGCCTCGTCTAGTACTTTTACTTTAAATCTGACCTGCGGAAGTCGAGTCTGCGGAAGTCGAGTCTGCGGAAGTCGGGTCTGCGGAAGTCGAGTCTGCGGAAGTCGAGTCTGCGGAAGTCGAGTCTGCGGAAGTCGAGTCTGCGAAAGTCGAGTCTGCGAAAGTCGAGTCTGCGGAAGTCGAGTCTGCGGAAGTCGAGTCTGCGGAAGTCGAGTCTGCGAAAGTCGAGTCTGCGAAAGTCGAGTCTGCGAAAGTCGAGTCTGCGAAAGTCGACTCTGCGGAAGTCGAGTCTGCGGAAGTCGAGTCTGCGGAAGTCGTCTCAGTTTTTACTTTGGCTAAAACACTTGGACTTAAAACTATGATATATTTTCCTTTCAGAAAACCCCGTATCTCAACAGATTGTACAATTTGTGTTTAAATCCAGGTTTTTGGGTGAGTTAACTTTTCTGTTTACACTTGGTTCCTTTTTGTGTCTTTGCCTCCAAAATTATGCAAATATCTCAATGTGGCGCAGAGCAATAAATCTAAATGTTATACTCAACAAACAGATGAAGACAGTGATGCATCTGCTGCGGCGCAGAGCGGGATAACAAGAGGCGAGCCCGGGAAATAAACACATCCAAATAAATCCAGGAAATAAACACATCCAAATAAATCCAGGAAACAAACACATCCAAATAAATCGTCTCGTCCGCCTTTAAACTGCTGCTTTTTTGTCTCGTGTAAAGGACTAAATGGAGGATTTGTTTTGAGCCGGACGGTTTTATCCCAGAGTTATTCATCAGGGACTTGTGTGTTTGGATAATGACTTTCACAGTGACGCGGAAATGATTAAAGGTCAACACTGAGATCATGGAGATACGATATTAGAGACACGATATTACGCTCACCTTCGGTTTGTGACCAGACCGCCTCGAGTGACTGTACCGCCTCGTGTGACCGTACCGCCTCGTGTGGTCAAACTGTCTTGTCAAAGCCTGGTCTCGTCAGATCAAAAACTGTCATTGTGTCCTTAGGCAAGGCCCTTGCTTAGTCCAGGGGTGTCCAAACTTTTCTCATTAAGGGCCTGAGGGCCGCATTTGACCCCTGGGCCACAGTTTGGGCATGTCTGGCTCAGTATGAAAGGTGTGTGAGGGGTGTCAGGGGTTGGACGGCCCAATGGTGCAGATCAACAGCCTTTTTTTTTTTTTTGGAGTTTTCAGCCTGTTCATTATCGTGTGATTTAAAGCCGTGACTACAGCACACAGTATGTCGACGTTTATGTTTAAATACATTTGCTGTACTTGAGCTAAATGATCTGAGAGTTTCTCTTCAGGATCTGTGACAGTGTAATTACACCTCTGAGATTCTCCCAGGTCTTTATCAGCACAACACTGTCATTATACACTATTCCTCACAACACTTCATGCTCATGTTTTACCCTCGTGCAGCGTGCTCAGTACGAGGCAGGTGTTTTTGCTAACTCAACTCAAAAACTCCTCCGAAAAGACAGCTACACCTCACAAAATGAGATAAGGCTTAAGTGAAATAAAAAAAAGATGTTAATCCACCTCCTAATGTTCTGTAGAGGGTCACAATCTGGTTCTAGATTAAATGAACTCGTCTGAAACCCTGAGACTTCAAAACTTAACACATTTTGGTGTTTTCCATTCAAGCCTGCTTACACTGCAGTTGTAGGGAGTATTATAACCAGATGATGTGGAGCAGGGCCAGCGAAGAAGTCGACATCTCACCGTGATTTTAACAAAACGATCCTCAAATGACTCTTCTCTTCCTTTGTTTGCTGCACCTAAGGTAAAATAATGTCGATTTGACCTATTTACAAATGTAGGACTAATAACATCACACTTTGTAGAGGTAGCGTGTCATAAAAACAGCTCGTCTTCATGTGTCGGAGCTCGTTTCCCTCTGTTCTTGATTCTCCTAATAGAGCTGCTTTGGCCCATCACAGGCAGATGAGCTGAATCAATGAGCGTCCCGTCTCCTGGAGCTGTTCTGGAGCAGAGCGCTCACACCCAGCAGATACGATTCACACCCAGCAGATACGATTCACTTTAATGCTATTCCCATGCAACAGTACCTCCAGCTTAATTGTGTTGTGCAACTATTCTTATTCCATCACCTGGAGCCATTATCCTGGAAGCACGGCTAAAACAGGCGTCAAATTGACACCACATCCAGCACCAGTGATGGAGGTGTGTAATCAACACTGAGGCTGGAGGAACAAGAATCCATCCCAAATAATGATGGAGGATGATGGCGCTGGCTCTGCTCTCCCAGCTGCCTCTGAATGTTCCCTTTAGCTGCGTTTACTCTCCTCCATCTTTCACAGCTCAGCGACCCATCAGCGCTGTGCCCGGGAGGGACGTGGCTGCTTGAAAGACGCTGGTTTGAATAATAAGAACAGGTCCAGTATCACTCTACCAGATAATTAGCGTGAGGTTAGCGTGGAGTAAAAGGTGTTTGCCAGGAGAGTAATTATCTCCCCCTGATTTCTGATAATCACCTTTCTCTCGTGACCAGTGTTAGTTTTGTTTTGGATGCCACCTTCAACAAAGAAAATGTGTTTTACTCACCGTATGTTCGTCTCTGGAGTAAAAGTCGCACCAGCCAAAAAAATCCTTAATAATGAAGAAAAAACATGTATAAGTCGCATTTTTGGGTAAATTTATCTTACAAAATCCGTGTTTTGTGGGAGATGACAGACAGCTCCAGGGTTCAATCAGAAATACGCTAGTGGAGCAAAGGTCAAAGGTCGTAGGCAAGAGAGAGTATGTATTATCTGGACTATACGTCGCTCTGGAGTATAAGTCACACCAGCCAAAAAATGCAAAATAATGAAGAAAAAAAACATGTATAAGTCACATTTATATTACAAAATCCTGAGACCAAGAAGCAGACATTTTATCTTTAAAGTGAAGTTATAATAATAAGAATAAAATGTGTAAGAACAGGCTGAATATCAGAACAGTGGCTAACATAACACATTTATATTTATTCAGCTACATCAGACGTGTCAAACTCGGGTGAGATCATATCAAATGTGTTTTAGAGCTGCCCGCCGGCCGTCGCGTCAGTGTAGTGCAAGCACCTCTAATACTACGAATCCCAGAATGCTTTGCAAATACATTGGCTCCGGCCCCACCACTTCTGTCGAAACTCATTAGCATCTGCTCCTGTCGCTCAGATTTAATCCACCTCTTCTGACGAACATGCAGATGTGGTTAAAACGTTTCAATAAATATTTAGTTTAGCCGCGACTTAGTCACAGTTTTTAATTTTGACCCTTTGTGAATTTGAGTTTCCTGAGCTCCACGAAGCACAGACAGAACTGACACGTGTCTGGTTTGTTAAGATATTAACAGTTAATCACAAACTAAAGCAGAAAAAACAACAAGTTTACTCTGGATTTCACTCCAAAAATCACGGAATCCACTGAATTCTTCATCCTCGTGTTGAAGATGAACAACTCCACCAACTCCAGAGGAAGATGAAGTGTTCAGTGTTTCTCAGAGTCTTTTAAATGACGTAATGGTGATATTTTAAATGTTCAGTGGTTCAGGAGGAGCAGATACTGGTACAAGTCTAGAGCCTCGACTGTGACAAGAACCAACATGTGACATTATAGATTTGAATCATTTCACATACAAGAAAATACAGCATTTTATTTATAAAAGACGTCCAGGTGAAACTATCCCCAGGAATCACCGACTGAAGTTTTTGAAGCAATTATAAAACTGTAAAATGGACCCAAAAAAAAAAAACTTCTACTGGCTTTTACTTGGAAATATTCTCAACTCACAGTTTCGAAGAATATTCACGAAAACATTTCAAAGCGTTGCCAAAATTCGGGGATAAAATCTTTTTCTAAAGTTTGTTTTCTTCTTTGAGAAAAGTCCAACAAAGACATTATTAAGATTCACTTTTCTCAGTTTTTCTGTTGTCTGGAATTTTGCCGTTTGGAGAAATGGAAAAGCAGCTTCATGAAAAAGTCTGAAATTGTTTTGGTGTCTTGTCTGTGAGATTGGACAGTGAGGTTCGATATTATTTTAGTTTTTTTTCGTTCTTTTTCCTCCGTGCACCTGCAGTAGAATATTAGCTGCGTTATGAATATAAAGCGTTTCCATCCTGATCCGTTTATGTTGCGTCAGCGTTAAAACGACGGGCTGTAGTGACACAAAATCCTTAAATCCTCTGAGATTCGGAGTGTGCTCACCATTCCTCCTTATTGAACATTACACTTTCTTTTGTGCAGATTCCTTGAAAGTCTCTCGTTGCCAGTCCGTGTCTTTTTCTGCCAACGCTGCACAAATACAGACTGCATAATTTCTGTAATAAAGAGCGTTTGGCAGATCGTATTGTCACATATACAGCACAGTGAATCATCTGGATTAGTAAAACAGCTCAGTCAAACACTTCTGCTTTATACATGTGACCAATACCTGAGATTTTGGAATTGTTGGAGGAGTTTTAGCGTTTTAATCCACTAAAGAAATGACTGGTCAGCTACTGTAAAGACGTGTCCTGCTGATCAATCAGTCGAATAAAAAAAGAGAGAGTAGGAAAAGCTCTGAAAACCTTTACGTATCTGTGTCTGGCACAAACTGCACTGGACTTAATGCAAAAACTACTATTTAGGGAACAATGGATTCATGTAAAGACAGAATTTCATCTGTTTTTTATATATAAATACAAATAAATAAATAATTCTTCAGATAATTCACTCACTAACGTTTCCTTTCAGCTGTTTAAAAAAAAGTAAAATTATAATAATACTGTTACAGAAGGAATACAGCTTAAAAAAACATTTAATTTTCTATTTATATTGTGAATTATGCTCACAGTCCTTACTTTACTGCACTATATTTCAGGCGATATCACAGTTTTTGTGTTAAAATTCAGTTATTTTGGTGCTTTAAGTGTCGCAGTTCAAGGCCCAGACGTTACTGACAGATTTGTATTTGCATAAAGCAGTTTCAGGCTGTTTATAGAAGAGAACGTCACCCACACTGTTCCTCTTGAGCCAAATGAAGCCAGTCGAGGGGAAACGTCACAGCGGCTGATCTGAAGTTACATATTTGGAAACCCGAGTGTTAAACCCAAGAGCCAATCAGAAGCAGGGTTGTTGAACCTGTTGCTAATGCTAACAGGATTTACAATAAGTGAATAATACAAGTGACGGTAGATGAGACGAGGAGCCGGGTGCAGGTCGGGGTCCAGAGCAAACACAGAGGTGCAAAGACGCAGACGAGGGAAACGGTACCGGTGCAGGGAGGCGGGGTCTGAGGCGAGGGTCCGGAAAGTGGCACTAAATTCCAGTGAGCAGGACAATCAAAAAACAGGAACATACAAAAAGCCAAGCAAGAGTTTAATGACGTCGACACACGGACGATCTGTCACCGCGTGTTAGGTCCTGGCTCCCCTTATCCCCGGCAGGTGCAGATAATGATGATTGACTTCAGGTGTGTGTGGAGAGGAGCCAGGAACTCCGCCCAGCTCCGGTCACAGACAGGTGAGGGAGGGAAAAAGGACCACACACGAGGCAGGACAGACGGGTCGTGACTCTTCCAGTGGGACGACTTCATGCTCCGTTTGGAACACGGCGCTATCGGCTCGTTTGTGCATTTACATTTGCATTTCTATGTGCAGCCTCTTGAAACAATACTGCATCAATGTCATTAGATAAACGTAACTATTTTTACTTCCGTTTTTCTCCTAGTTCAGGATAATGTGTCTGTTCAGCGTCTCTCTCGTTAACTTCAGTCCATTTCTCTTCGGTGAGCTCATGTTCACATCATTATTCAGTAAAATACTCTCACTTTTCCACATATTGGGCATCGCATTTGGAGGACGGCCTCTCCATTACTGCTAAATGTTTTCAAATGTACAAAATGTGAAAGCCTTTGCATGCTCATTAAATATACATCACACACAAATGCACAAGGAATTTTCCACCCAAATGTGAAAATGTTTCATATTGAGTGCTCAACATCAACATGAATAATGCAGGTCTCCAGGCTGCGATAGCATTAAATTAGGCATCTGATAAAAGATCAGCATGTACCACGGAGTCACAGTAACTTAAAGTACTGCTGCATTTCTCAAAAGTGCAATTACACAAAAATACACATGATATTGTTGTTATTTCTATTATATAAACTCCAGACACAAATATCAAAGAGCCGTATGAGCCACAGTTTTGATAATAGTTTGTTTCGTTCTGAATTTCTCTGAACTTTTCACTCATTTCTGATCAAATGTTCTCCTTGAGTGACTCGCTCCTAAAGGCTTCAGGTCTTTATTATTTTTAGATTAATCAGAGATGACTTTAGAGGTTCTTTAAAACTGAACAAAACTTTTATTAAATACCCCACAGCAGCTGCATGTAAATGTGTGAGTTTTGTAGGACAGAGCTCCAGAGTCAGTCCTGCTGACGGCTGTTCTCACATGAGCTGAACTCTGTGTCGTCTTTCACTCAGCCAGAGGCTCCTGTCTGTCCCTCTGTGTCCAGTCCTTGGCCTGTCCTCTCAGGTCTTTATCTGGAGCTTTAGTTCAGCCAAAGTGGGACATGTGTCTCGTTCTGCTGCTCGTACAGACAGATGAGACACACTTTTGGGCACATTTCTAACACCTTTCAGTGATTCTTTGCTCTGTGGTTTCTGCTGCTGCGCAAGTCACTAAAACTGTTTAATAATCAAAAATGTGACAGTAAACATGCTGCAGATTTTTATTTTTTTTTTTCATCAAATATGTGAAAAAACTCGGATGTTTCAATGTCTTATCTGGGAGTCCAAAGAGCTACAACAAAGAGGAAAAACATATAGTGGACTTGTTGAAGACAGCAACGATGAAAGAGCTAACAAGACAGAGGAGACGCTCTGGTCCTCAGGAGACCACGGCTGAGGTTTGTGCAGAGATCACACGTCCGTGAGTCTTATTAGAACAGCAGCTGTAACAACCACAAAGCAACAGCACTGGAGAAACGGCAGGTTTGTGTTTTGGCCTCTGTTTCAGCTCCGTCTCTGATCAGACATATTCTTTTCACACAGAGGAATCGCAGAGGCTTCGTGTCGGTGCCAAAGAGAATGAACATGTCAGGTGTATATCTCCTCATGGCGAGTTACACAGGAAAGTGGAACCAAAGCTGTTTAGGTACATTTACTGTGTTTGTCTGCACCGGATTACAAGGCGATATATCAATGAAAGGGTCTATTTTCTTACATAAGGCACAGTCGCTTAGTCCACTTCTTTATACAGTCCATGGGAAACAAAATAAGTCAGATAAGTCAAACTTTATTCAACTGATTCACAATAACTCTCACCATTCAACAGCTGTAACACAGTTGTACAAAACTAATACACTCTTTCAGTTAATTTCTCCACAAATCCATCAGATTCTTCATCTTCAGAGTCTGACTTTCACAGTGGGGTGATTACAGCATCAAACATGTCCAGATCCCTCTCGTCTTATCAGAATCTCTCGTCGCAGTTATTTAGCTGTTCAGTGATGATTCTGTCCGTCCTGAAGCTCGGACGACACTTGAGCCCCTCACTCATCTTCTCCTCGTCCGTCCAGTCCTTTGGTTTAGCCTCGATGACGACGCCGACTGGAAACTTTTCTTTTTCCTCTTGAAAATGACCATGGGTGGTAGTTTCTGGTCATTAGCCTGAAAACAGAACGACAGTGACAGATGATTCTCGTTCCATGTGCTGTAGATACTGGACTGGCCCCTGTTTCTCGATGGTTCACAGGTTCTCGTTCTCATTTATGTTGGTGATGTTCTGGCTGGATCTGCTTTTCAGTTATCTTGTCATTTTAGTCCTCACACATATAACTCTACGAAGTTCTCGCTGTAATGCTCCGACAGTCCATCGAGCGGTTCTTCTTCATAGTGTCACGTTCTTAGATGTTTTTTGCCGTGCATTATTTTTATTTTGTGCAGGTGAAGTTGTTTGGCGCGATCCCGGTGCGTCAAGGACCCGACGCACTGCAGCTTTAAAAACTCGTGCTCATCCTTCTTTTTATTACTTTGCTTCTCAACATTCAACATTGCACAGACACCTTTCACGTCACATACTCGCACTTTCACACCTCATTCAAACTTTACTTTCAGTTAATTAAGTTTGCAAATAAACACTTTATTTCACTGAATATGTGGTTTTGTGTTGTGGCTTGGAGTCGGGTTATGACAGTAGTTTATACATAATACTTAAAGAACACCAGATTATAAAGCACACGGTCGATTTTTGAGAAAATTAAAGGATTTTAAGTGCGACTTATAGCCTGAAAAATGCAGTATTTGTAATCAAGCTTCATGTTGACTTGAAATAGAAGCACGATCAACGTCCTTAACTGTTCTGAACTATAGTGTCGCATTATGCACATTTCAAACTTCTACTACAAAATAGGCTTGATGTAGATTTCGACACCACAATGATGATTAAAATGCACTTTTTTAGACAATAAACTGTCATTTTCTACACAAAATACACAAAATACTTGCTTTATGTAACGATGTTGTCTTATACTCGCTCTGATAAAACTCGAGAGCGTTTTAACACTTCCAGGAAAGGTCAGATTTTGTTAATGAGATGTTTTTGTCGTATCAATTCTTGCTCAAGTGAAAACTGTAGTACTAGTAGTCGTTTAGTCTGATTTTGGATACTCTGGACGCCCCTAACACGTATGCCTTCAGTGGATATACATTTCTTCCTGCCTCGTCTCGTCGGCTGAACACAAACACACTCAGCTCTGGCACAAATCTCTGTATTTTCAGGGATGTCCTTCTGTTGAGAGAAGGGAACCGAGCAGGGAGCAAATGTGGAGTGTGAATATCTTACATCTGTCTCCTATAAATATGTACAGATTCTGTCTTTGAGCTTTCTTGAACTCGACGTCTTAGTTGTCGGTAAAAGCTGCTCAAAAACACATGTAAGTAAATGCTGTTTTTCCCCCGAACGAGTGTCAATCATCAGAATGAGGTTTGTCTTTGTCGCTGAGCAGAATAAAAGTGCTTTAGTGTTTGAATTCAACGTCACGCACCGTAAAATGATCAAGAATTAAATGAGTAACACTTTATAATTAATGCTCAAAGACTAATCCACAGTGAACAAATAGTTAATTAAGGCAGCAGCAGCTCAGAGTGTTCGTCCTCTGATCCAGAAGTTGGCGGTTTGAATCCCGCTCTCAACATTTATTTATTTATTTATTTATTCATTTGGAGCACACACCTGAGGCAAACACAATGCACATTTTATTTATTTATTTTTTATTTATTCATTTGGAGCACACGTCTCAGGCAAACACAACACACATTTTATTTATTTACTTATTTATTTATTTATTTTTTTTAATTTATTCTTTTGGAGCACACATCTCAGGCACACACAACACACATTTTATTTATTTATTATTATTTTTTTTTTTATTTATTCATTTGGAGCACACGTCTCAGGCAAACACAACACACATTTTATTTATTTAATTAAATTTTTTTTATTTTTTTATTTATTCATTTGGAGCACACGTCTCAGGCAAACACAACACACATTTTATTTATTTAATTAAATTTTTTTATTTTTTTATTTATTCATTTGGAGCACACGTCTCAGGCAAACACAACACACATTTTTATTATTTTTTTTATTTTTTTTATTTATTCATTTGGAGCACACGTCTCAGGCAAACACAAAGCACACACATTTTATTTATTTAATTAAATTTTTTTTTTTTTTTTATTATATCATTTGGAGCACACGTTTGGAACACAACACACATTTATTTATTTAATTAATTTTTTTTTTTATTTTTATTTATTCATTTGGAGCACACGTCTCAGGCAAACACAACACACATTTTATTTATTTTTTTTATTTTTTTATTTATTCATTTGGAGCACACGTCTCAGGCAAACACAACACACATTTTATTTATTTATTTTATTGTATTTTTTTTTATTCTTTTGGAGCACACGTCTCAGGCAAACACAAAGCACATCTCACAGATTTGTTCCTATAAAAGCTCAAAAAGGATGGAGAGGAAGAAAATGTATTAAATCCCACGTCTGTCTTCAAGTAGAACAGAAATATAAAAAGCTTTGTTTAAACTTCCTATTCGGTTGAAAAAAGAAACATAAAAAAACATAATTGGTGGAACGGTCAGATCCAAGGATCCACAGGTTGTCGGTGCGATTCCAGCTCCCACAAATACTCCAAATACTGTTGCTGTGTCCTTGGGCAAGACGATTAACCCTCCTCGCCCCGGTGTCTGCGAGCGCCGAGGATAAATGTTCATGTGAATGTTTGAGCAGTTCTTGATGTAAAGTGTTTTCAGTATCTTGAAAATGAAAAAGCTTCATCTAAAATCGTGACAATTTACCATTTTACCATAAGAATGATGCGAGTTTAGTCACTACTGAAGAGCAGAACTTCAAGATGTGTCGCTAGTTGGAAATTTGTCTTATCATCAGTTTGGGTTTTCATTAAGCCTCGTTCTTTCTAAACCTTTTGTTCAGCCTGAAGTGTAGTTGACTTTATCGAACAACCAAAAATACAGAAGTGACAGAACAAATGTTAAATGTGCAGTGCAAATAAATGTAGTAATGTGAGTTATTAAATGTTGGTGCGTCAGATACAGGAGTCTGCTGTATCTGAGGCTCTGTGTGTGACATGAGGACACTTCATCGCCCGGAGACAAACCTCAGAGTTTGACGAGGAGCAGAGCAGAGACGAGACGATCTGTCCACAGAAAACCCAAGTGCATTTATTTATAACACCAAAAATATAAATCAGCATCTAACGTCCTGTCCACACAGCACCTCCTCTGAGCCAACTGAGGTTTGCTCCTTTTATACAGCTCCTCCTTTAATCAGTCACACGGGTCAGTTTCACCAAATCCAATAATATTATTTAAAGTTTTCTTTAGCAAAACAGGGTTAAACTTTATTCAATCAAATCTGTTTTTAAAATAGAGCTCGACATTAACTTATCAGTATCAACTGTGGAAAACTCTGTCCTGGAACCTTCTTAAGTGTCTCCTGCTCCCGGGGGGACTCATTTGACTGAAACACCTAAGATGGCCGACGACATGGGTAAGAAATTCAAACAACTGCATCATTAAAGCTCATCAGCCTGATACAGGACGAGGGTAACTACACAATCACTGCAATCAATATATTTTAAACTTCTTTGAGTCCAGCACTTTTAGTTTTAAGGTTAGATTCATGTAATGGACTAAATACATTAGACACACACAGTTATACAGTGTTACATGTACTGTATAAGAGTCTCTGTATATTTGGGACATATATTGTGTTAAATCTTTTGTATAAGAGTCTCTGTGTGTATTTGGGACATATTCAGTGTTAAATCTAAAGTATTAGAACCTCTGTGTGTATTTGGGACATATACAGTGTTAAATCTAAAGTATTAGAGCCTCTGTGTGTATTTGAGACATATACAGTGTTAAATCTAAAGTATTAGAGCCTCTGTGTGTATTTGTGACATATACAGTGTTAAATCTAAAGTATTAGAGCCTCTGTGTGAATTTGGGACATATACAGTGATAAATCTAAAGTATTAGAGCCTCTGTGTGAATTTGGGACATATATAGTGTTAAATCTGCTGTATAAGAGCCTCTGTGTGTATTTGGGACATATATAGTGTTAAATCTGCTGTATTAGAGCCTCTGTTTGCATGAGCCTGGTCTGTAACTCCGTCGATCACACCCTCAGTCTGTCTGTTTACTCTATTGAGTCTAACGAGGATAAGGTCAATACAGAACAAGAGGAAACGTCCTTTTAATGATCCTCATGTTCATTAATCAACACTGTCAGAGTTAATCGACTGATAACGGCTCGGTGACGTGATGTGAGAGTGACATGTTTATAAAAAGAATGGACAAATTTACTGTTAACAACATGAAGGACAGAGACGTGGAGCTGAGATTTGGTCCAGCGCTTCAGTGCACAGTGAAACTAGATTTAAAATAAAACACAGATGGAATGAGTCTGACTCTTAACTTTTTTAAATACAATTAGGTTAGAAGTTGGAATCTGCTGCCATTTTTGATCATGCTCGTCTTTTCTTCTCTGTCTCTGAGTCCAAGCTCCGTCAGAGGTTTTAAACTTTCCAAAAAGAGTCAGTGATCAGGGAGAAACGTCTCGCTAAAGTCTGCAAACCGAGAGTGACGCTACAAACATGATTGAATCTGTGCGGAGAATAAACGCTCCATCAGCAGCAAAGCACAGAGTTTACCACACGTGTGAATCATGTTTAGTATCGCCATAAATAAAAAAAAAGTGACCTGTTCACTGAATGAGGACTAAAGTGAGACTAAACCAGGACTCCAGCAGCTTTTGATTAGGCAGAAAGAAGCAGCAGACGACACAGAAAAACCACAGGAAAAAAAATTCAAAATGATAAATAATATTAGAATGCACATAGAAAAATAATAAAACGAGTTAATACTGAGCCTGTGTGGTCACGTGATGTCCTGGGACTGATTTAAACAGGTTTTGGTGCTGGTTTTCTATCGATGGAGGCAGGACGACAGCGCCACCTGCAGTCCGACTTCTTTAGGACAGTATCTGAGGTGTGTGAGAGTAAAAAAGCCCCTTCGTCCCAGTTTAAAGTCTCGTGTGACGAGGAAAACTGCTAATGAGGAGTGAAAACTGTCAGGTATGAAATCAAACTAAACTTGCTCTGGAAAAATAATGTGTTACAGTAAATTTTGTCGTAGTTTTATGTCAGTGAAGTGAAAAAGACGACTGTGGAAGAGCGAGACGACACACGGCAATAACATCTCAAACCAGGTGCTAAAAATCTAAACTTCATCAAACTGCTGAAAAGTGTAAAAAGTGTAGTTTTATCCAAAGTATTAAATATAATTGGATGAGTAGTGGAGCTTGTCTAATGCACTTTACCTGCTGTTGTGTCACTTACAATTTCCTGCTGCTATTTCTGATTTTGACGCTGAAGAAGCAATTAACACGTCTCACGTCTTAGTGGGATTTTTACGGATAATCAAAGTTTTCCTCTAATCAGCAGCGTCTAAATTAAATACTTTTAATTAGTTGTCTTTTTGAGTATTTTTACAATCCTCTTCGTGCCCAGTTGTTTTTACTTATTGCCTGTTTTGCACTTTCGGTTTGGCTGTAAATTCTGCTCCATCTGCTCTTTTTGTTGTGCATAAATGTTTAAATGCATCTTAACCATGAAACGAATCGGGCTCAGCAGAAGTCTGAAAACGTCGGCAATGACTGTAAAATATTTGCTTTATCAGGTGGTTAGTAACAGGACGAGGCGTCGGAGGAATTAGAATAAACTTCAGCTCGTGGAGAAGTTTTCACAGTTTGTTCAGTCTCTAAGTCTGTGGTTTGATTCTGGAGGTGAAGAAGTGACACTGGCCCGAATCGTACAAAAAACACACGACTTTAGTGGAGAAAAGTGGATCCTCTGAGTCCACAGCTGCGTCGAGGAAAAGTTGACACAATTATTCAGTAAAATACACCATCGTCTGCAGTTTAGATACAGGAGACGGCAAAATTTAGCATTTGGATTTGTGCATTTGTATCGTCTCTAATATCACGAAAAAAAATAAATAAATAAAAAAAAAAATCAGAAGACATCAACATTTGGATTTGTGTATTTGTATTGTCTCTTAAATTAAAAAATAAATATATGTATATATATTAGAATTTATCAGAAGGCATCAATATTTGCACATGTTGTATTTCTATGGTTAAATAATATATTATTATGATAATACAATTAAAAAATTAAATAAATTAAATAAATAAATAAATAACTAAATAAAAAATAAATTAAAAAAAAAAAAAAAACAACACAAGAAAAAAAATCAAAAATATGAAGTAAAATATATAGAAAAAAACAATACATTTAAAAAACAACTTTAATATTGTATGTATCTAAAATCTGGAAAGTAGTAAAAATAACTACTTTCTACTTAAAGAAGATAGATATATAAAGCAACATATATGTAATTATGTAGAAACGAAAAATAACTAGTAAATATTTTTAGACAAAGCAAAGAGCGACTACTGAGGATTTTTTTTCTTTCTTACATAATTCCATGTATCTTATTTGATGTCTGCTGTATGTTTATGGATTTAAAATGTATAAAGTAGTAAAAAAAACATTGAGAGGGTACATTTTTAAATACTTTAGTAGTTTGACAGTTGTACTGATCATCCTGCAGCCCACTTCATTTATAAATCAAGATTTAACTCACAGTCTGGATTATCGTTGCATAATGTTCCTTAAAAGTCCCGGTGTGTCTCTTCTGGTGGTGACGGGTCGACCGAACACGTGAAGTTCCCTGGTGCAGCATTGAGCTCAAATCTGTGAGTTTTTAATGACACAGACATATTTAAATGGATTTTGTCACAGTGTTAAAGCTGTTCTTCAAATACATGGATAGATTTAGGTGCGACGCCTCCCGGAGTCTGACTTTCTCAGCTCCAGTCGTGTGAGACAGTTGCAGACAGAACGTCGCTGCTCAGTTGTTAATTACTTCACAGTTCAAGTTTTCTAGCTGTTTGGATTTGTCTTATGCGAGTTATGGTTGTGATTTTTCATTTCCGCTCACTCACAGCTCCTCTCATCTGTCCACACGACTCCATTATGACCTCTGACCTTTGCTCCTCTTGCATATTTCTGATCTGTCTGTCCTTTTCCTCGTGCACGGAGTAAAAAACGCTCTAATAATCACACTCGGAGCTGCGGCGTGAGCTCGTTTTGATGGGCTCGTTACTGTCTGTGGCGTCGTCGTTACAGTTTTTATAGGCTCGCCGTCTGACAGGAAACCAGGTCTCCAAAACATAAAACAGAATTACGTTTGGAAAAGGGTTATTGATGTTTTGAACACATGGTTTATTAAATCAAACATACGGCGCACTTGAGACATGGAGGGCTTGTTTGGCTCTCATCTGCAGTTTAATCAGTGCGAGCCGCTTTTATATCTGTGTCACAGGAAATAAACCTGCTCTGACTTTTCAGTAAAACAACAGCTGTGGAGACATTTACTGCAAACTGCTCACCTCAGCTGCAACGCCCTGTGAACGAGGATGAGCCACGCAGAAAACCCACACAGACGCGAAGTTTTAAAGGTCCACTGTGCAACTTTTCTGCTGGAGAGTCCGTCACCTGCGTGTTTCTATGGCGATGGTACTGTTTTCTGTGGAGAAGCGACCCCGACAAAGTGTAGTTTTTGTTTGTTTAGGTTTTCTTTTCTTTTGTTTTAAGCAGTAACGGAATAAAGCTAGATTGATGCCGTAATGCCACACTGGGGAATATTCCAGTGAAGCAGCAATAACATGTCGTCGTAGAAGATCAGAAAAGTGACATAGTGAACCTGAGCTGTGTGATAATTCGGTTTATATGCTCACTTTCTAAAAATAAACCGCAATCTGTGAAGTATCAGCTTTATTTTTACATGTTTCTCAGCTGTAAAACCCCTCACCACACACTTTATACACTTTTCTCACACAGGCAGTAACATTTTCTCACATTTCTCTCAAAGTTCAAACCTTCGTCGGTGCCTTTGTCGGTGCAGAACGTTTCATCGACATTGTGGGTTTTGTCGGGGAGAAAACTTGCAAACATACAGCACTTCAGAGTCACACTGATCCAACATTTATGTGAACGTGACTCTAATATATCGTTCTCTTCAGTTTCTTGAGGCTGTGTTTTGGCGAGTTCGATTTAATGATGTATTTTCTTGCTTAAATAAAACACGACAGGACAGTTACAGCTCGTCGTTATGTAACATCTCGTGTGTTCACTAATGACCCAAACACGTTAATACATAAAATAAAATACGTCAAATAAATCAAAATGTGTCTGAACTGTACAGGAGACACGGTGATGTTACTGTTTTCGCTGAAATGTTAGAGAAACTTCCAGTCAGATCGACGCAGAGGCGAGTTTATCGAACGACATTATTAACGACCCTCCGCAAGAAAAAGTTACACAGTGCAGCTTTAAAGTGCTAATGGAAAACAACGACAGCGATCTGCAAACTCGTCTCGATCATCTGTTCAGTTATTCTTCATTTTGTTGGTCTAAATTGTGCTTTTTTTACAATGTGACTTGGACATGAAGAGGTAAAAAACAAAGGATTGGAAAATGCAAAGCGGCGTATCTTCAAAGCGCAGATGTATTTATGGACAGTTGTGAATTGCACCCGGCTGTGGTAAAAAAAACAGATTATACAAGAAAAACAATAATGAGGAAACTAGATACACTTCACCATAAACAGACTGTGTTTTTCCTCCTGCTGCTGTCAGAGCGGCGCTTTGAGCATCGCAGCTTCTGTAATCTGGAGTAAAAGTTTGAATAAAGATGGAAAATTAAAAGAAAGTTTGGATTAGAGCAGGGCAATCAAAAAAATGAAAGAAAAATGTCTAGTGTTAATATTTCTGTCCCTTTCTAAATCTTAAAAATAGATATAAAATTAGAAGTGAAAGATCAAATCTCGAGGCTTTATCCTGGACTCACATTTACTATTTGAAAGTCATGTGCAAAAAGCAAAAAAAAAAGTTGATCTGTTCAGCACAGTTTGTACATGATTCAAAAAGAGTTTTACAGAATAAAAAAGGCTTTAAAGTCACACAAATCAAAAAAGTAAATCATCATTTTGAGCCTGGATTTAAACATTGTCAAAGGAGAAGGTCTCACATCTTCAGGATCTTCAGGTTTAGTCCCAGTTTAGTCCCGGTTTAGTCCCAGTTCAGTCCCGGTTTAGTCCCGGTTCAGTCCTGGTTTAGTCCTGGTTTAGTCCCGGTTCAGTCCCGGTTCAGTCCCGGTTCAGTCCCGGTTTAGTCCCGGTTTAGTCCCGGTTTAGTCCCGGTTCAGTCCCCGTTTAGTCCTGGTTCAGTCCTGGTTCAGTCCTGGTTCAGTCCCGGTTTAGTCCCGGTTCAGACCCGGTTTAGTCCCGGTTTAGTCCCGGTTCAGACTCTGGCAGCAGTGTTCTGGATGTTCTGTTCTGTCTCGTTTGCAGAGGCCAGTGAGACGTTACAGTCGTCTAACCTCCTGGAGACAGATGCAGGATCAGTCTGAGTCTGGTTTTTAAAGTCCGAATGTTGTAAGAACAAAATCAAATGTTTACAGCTTCAAAATGATCAGAGACTGTCAGACGATTAAGCCACTGAGACTGATTTAAAATATTAAACCTGTCAGATATCGCAGAGATTAAACTTTCTCACGTTTGAAAATATTATTAGATTTTATCATAAATCATAAAGTGAACCCCGTGTGTTTTTTTTTTGCCTTTTGTAAAATCACTTCTAAGGATGAACATTGCAAATTAGTCTAGGCAATAAATGTTGTAGTTTGACACGTGTCTCATATATTTGATCAAATTCATAAATACATTTGTTTTTTGGGTTTTTTTTTGTGCGATAGTCAAATCCCAACTGTGTGATATTTAAAAATGACAGATTAGGGCATATTTGGGAATAATTTATCAAGATAATCCCTGAAAATAGATGAATTTGGGTGAGTTTGAACATAACGTTGGACTGTGAGCAGCAGATATGCAGAATCTCACCACCTTTTCAAAGTAACGCACAGAGTCTAATGGAGAGCTATCAGCGCAGCTTTTACAGCTCTCGGAGGCATTAGGATGTTATTGATGAGTGCGTTTGAGGACGCTCGTGAAACGTACAGTGCATCTCATAAAGTGCACCTGGAATCCGCCGTTACTTGGTGGTTTGGGGAAAAGGCCATAAAAAAATCAGGACATTTTTCCAGTGCTTACAGTCCAGATCTTACACTTCTGCTTGGGACAGGGTTGCATAACTGATTCTGTAAGTTGGAAGTTTTCTGGTGCAGTGTAACTTCTGTGATAAATGCTCCACCATCTGCTCGTGTCCATGATTATGTCACTGCTTGGCCTGGAATGTTCCACAGTGCGGCGCTCCGCTCGGCTCCGTGCGGCGCTCCGCTCGGCTCCGTGCGGAGAAGCAGGTGGCGCCACTCGACCTGTCGCCGTAATTACTACATCCACTTGTAATAAAGCCACATCTGAGCTATAAAAGTTGAATAAGTCACTTCTCTTCTCTAATTATTGACCGATCAAACACACAGAACATAAACTCTGCAGCTCAGGCCTCGTTGTGTCTTAAAAAATAGTTTATTTTTTTATCATTTATCACAGTTTGTACCAACATATCGAGCTTTAAAATGTTGGTAACACTTTATAATAACTATAGCGTATTTAGCCTTAATAAAAGCATGAACAAACACTTAATTAACAATAACTCATGCTTAATAACTACTTAATTACGGCATTAATTAACACACGTGTTTAAGTTAATTCTTAACTAACCATTTGTGCATATTTAAGGAGTAACTAAGTGTGAAATAAGTAATGAGTAACTATTAATTCAGTGTTAAATTAAGGTTGTAATTAAGTAGTTATTAAGCATGAATCATTAATTAAGTGTTTCTTCATTATTAATTCAGTATTTTTTTATTTATACGTGTTTGTTTAAGGATCTACTGAAGATTTAAAAGTGTCAGTGACTTTTGGGCCAAATTGTTCAGACCAAGAAAAAAAAATACAACCCCAACTAGTTTTTTTAGAAGTCCTGTTGGTCAGAATTTTGTGTCGTACTTGTCACAGCTAAACTGGACACTCTTATCTTTTCTTTAAACGTGACTTACTCTGATGAGGAGATGTTTGAGAATAAAGATCTGCACCAGAAGTAAAAAGAGCAGGATAATACAGAACACATAAATGACACCAAAAACCAGCTTTGTGCTTTTTCTGTCGCCCAGGGTTGTGTCTCAGAATAATATGTGTGTTGTTAAGTTGTAGTGAATAAACTGCCCAGATCTCGTCTTCAAAGTCAGACTATTATCATTAATATTCATTGCTTCACGTTGCACCATCTCGCCGGAGAAAATTCCTAGTTGAGTGAATTCTGCCGCTAACAAAGGCGATAAAAACCATGTTCTTCTGCGTTTGAAGTTGCGTGGCGCCATCCAGCCTGCGGAGCATCATCAGTCTCACGAGCTGAGGCGGCGTGTGTGGGGGTAAGTGGTCTCAGTGTCTCCCAGTGGAAAAATCGACTCAAAATTCAGACCTAATGTAATAAACATCGGGATAATGGTTTCATGATTCAGTTGAGGCGTTTGGATTGAGCCAAGAGGCCTCTGCTCCTGTCAGACTTTGCTCTTTTCTTTCACCTTTCTTTACGCTCTTGAATAGTGTTTGTGCAGATTCTGGCTCTTGCTCGTCATTGCATCACGCTGACTTTAAAGACGACGTTTTGACAGTAAGTTATTATGTGTAAAGTGTTCATCATCCACAGGTCAAAGTTCTATATTCACCACTTGGAAAATGTCAGACTTTTACACAACTCCAGCTCTGTCTTTTCCAGTTGTTCTGTCACAGAGGGATGTTAAGAGTCTTTACGTCACATTTTGAACACAGCGTCAGTATTTTAAAACTCACAGTAATCACGATATCGACTTCAGTTTATGAAAGTCTGAGGAATATGTTCTGGGGCTCGTTCTTGATGTGTCAAGAAAACTCTGTTCTCGACGAGCTGTTTCCCACCAAAAAGAGTCAAGACAAGCGTTCGACTTTTTCTACTCTGATCTTCTCTGAGAACATCGGACACAGACCCTCTCGTGGTCTGTCTCGCACCATCTCCAAGCTTTTCTCCGCCTTCCCTCTTCTCAGACATCTCTTTTATTCAGGCTCATTCCTTTTGCACATGTTTTAACTCAGCTCCTCCCTCTAACAACCGAAATCAGCATCTCCAGCAGAACATCTCCTGACCTCCTGTTGAGGCTTTGCAGCTTTTAACTTTTCTCCTGCATCCCTCATTTACTGCTTTCCCAGTTCTGATGTTTGCACAGTTGGTTACACCGTCTTACATTCATTAGCTTAAGACTTAACTTATAACTTTTACCATATTAACTCCTTCTAAAGTCTAACATTCCTGTCCCCCACACACTTCAACAATACTATATTCGAAATCGATAAAAAATCCAAACGTAACTTTATTCACATCATGGCATGTACTTTTTTCTTTGCAAAAGTGGGACATTTTGTGTGTTTTTATTGTTGTACGATAAGTTTGCTCTCATGATATTATTTAAATTTTAATTAGTGGCATCACGTAGTTGCAAAAAGATCGTTTATTGCCGTTTTTCTCGGTCTCGCTCTTCTGTCTTAAATGATTCAGAAATAGTCAAACTCTGTGGCGTAAAACATTTCAAAAAGTCTCCAGGCTGTATCTTTGCAGTAGGAGCCGCTTCAACCTCCACCTCCAAAGTCCATTTACTTCTATTACTACATCACCACTACTACTACTACTTCATTATACTTTCTTCTGCGTCTCTGGATCGTAGTAATATCTGCTGCAGGAGGAGTCACAGTATCACCTCGGTCAAAGTCCTACAGATGTCTCACAGAAACATCGACCCACATCAGTGCGTTACCTGTGTTTTTGTTTCATTTTTAAAGTTGTATGTTGTGTGTTGCTTTGCCTGGATGTTCCACAGTTTGGCATTAAACTTATCTACTGTGCATTACTTCATTATAAGTGTCTTTACTGCTGTAGAAGCCATAAATAATACCTTCTTGCTCTTCTTCTTGAGTGAATATTCATTAAATTTCTTACATTTGGTCCCACTGTGTGTGAAAAGTCGAGTCTTTGTCCCGTCGTCTGGAGCAAACCCTTTAGCTCCTTTAGCTCCTTTAGCTCCTTTAGCTCCTTTAGCTCCTTTAGCGTTGGTCCTTTAATTCTAACCTCCTGCTTCGACCCAAAGTCCAGTTTAGAAAACTGAGCTTTAATATGTATCTTCCTCCATTTAAAAAGTAGAACAGACATGAAGAACAAAGTGAATTGCTAGAGTTGACTTGCTAACTCTAAATTGTATCTTGCTGTCACTTATTCTGCAGGAGTTCCATGAATCCCTGGGCTCACGAGCGCCCCCTACCATGAGGCAGGGTAACTACGTGCCTCACCCCTTTTCACAGCCTTAAAGCTACTGCTACAGCACAGTCAGAACATGTGAGGCACGAGCGGCCGGTGCCTCTCCACACGTCTCTTCAGTATTTCAACGGGAAAAAAGGAAAAAAAAAAGGAAAATTCAGCTATTTTGAATTTAAAAAAAAAAAAAAAAAAGAAAATAACTTTATAGTACAAATAATTGGATAAATATAACTGTTTAATTTACTTTCTCTGTGATGACTCTCCTGGCTGCTCCTCACTGCTCTGCACAGGCTCCGTTATTCGCAGGAAAGTACATCGAGACAGGACTGGATTTCTCGTCATGTTTCGCTGTTGCAGAGCCTCATCGATCTTCAGTCTAATCTGTATCTTCTGTTTTAGTTCAGTAATGTCCCGTATCTTTGTTCGATCCACAATATGTCTTCAACACAGCCTCGTAAAACCACGAAACACTGTGCTTCTCTGGAGGAGGAGACATTTCTTAGAGGTTCATTCAAAACGAGTCTTTAATCAACAGGACGATTAAAACTTTTATAACCAACAGAACAACTCTAATAACTAAATCTCATCTCTTTTCTTTGTAATTTTAAACTGTAGACAGACTTTCAGGAGGCCGTTGGTTCATTTTCTGCGTTTTTCCCCACACACCTGGACGTGCCTCTGTTTGTTGTGTCTGAATCGTCCTTTTCGTCGGCTCCTCGCTGAGTTTCGTTGTTTATCCGGTGCCGAGTTTTGCGTCTGTGATGTTTTGCTGTTTTGTTCGTCTACTCGGGTCCGCTGTGACGGCTAATTGTTGTTGAAAAGAGATAATTTCGTCAGTGCTGCTGGATCTCCCACGCTGTCGTTTCTTTGTTGTCATCAAACCAGCGTGACAGTTTATTTTTGGACCGACTATTATCAGACGTGTTTTAGAAATGAGGATTTTATTTCCCCATCGTGTAACTTTTGCCACCTCTTCACTGTGACGTCTGCTGCAGAGCTAAATCACATCTTATTTTTACTGCACAGTTACATAAACTGGTTTCTGATGTCTGAAAAGTGTAAATCGTGTTAAATTATCAAACATAATTAAACTGAACTGTCGTTTTTTATTCTGCCGTGTTTTTAAACCTGCAAAATTCTGTCAAACGACTCAAGAAATAACAGTTTTGCTTCCTGCCGCTGCCCTTACGGCGCTTTATTACTGACTAAATAAACAAATATTGGCGGGCGCATCATGGACTTAAGCAGATCTGTGGTTGCGCAGCTTGACATTTTAATCGTTTCTTGAGTTGTTTTCCAAACCATCATTAACGCTGCACTGTGCATCTTTTCCAGTAGCGCTCTGCTTGTTTTCACCGATATTTTAGGGCATTTCCTGGAATGTGGCGTCGAACGGCATTTAAAACTTTTGTATCTCCATGGAGACGAGCGGAGGGCGTCACCAGACCAGGTTCAAGTTCGATCAGACAGTAGAGGAGTGTTTGAGAAAAATGTTAAAGTTTATGCTTAATGTCGTAATGTGGAACCTTCAGCAAACACCACAGTGCACCGGGTATTACGAATTCACACATCTGTACATCGTAGTGCTGTGTTTTTCGGATTATAAGTCTCTCCAGAGAATAAAAAAAAGGATAATAATGAAGAAAAAAACGGCGGTTGTCAGAAGCGAAGATGTGAAATGATATTCTCAGATGTGACTTATGAAAGAATGAAGTTTATTTGAGCAGGAACAAGAAATGATCATATTTATCAGATATAAGATTTGCTCAGAGCTCAAAAGGAGGAAGCAGAAGTAGATACTTATATTAGATTTTTACCCCGAGTTTATCTGCAACAAAAGCCCAACACAGCAGTTTACTGACAGAAGAATAAAAAAAAAAAGAAAAAACATAATAAGAGTGAAAATTCGTCAAACAAACAACAGATGCACCAGATGTTTGCACCATTTCTTAATTAAACGACGTTACAGAACATGTTACCAGACCACAGTATTTAGTATTTTGACTATGATCCTCTTCACTCTCACAGTTTTTTTAAAAACATTTACCTTGTACTTTCTTTTAAATTTCACTAATGAGTCGCTGCATTTTAAACTTTCATCTGGTTCATTCCACAGATCAGCTCCACGTCGAGTCATGAACTTTTCAGGGTCGAACGAATGTTTCTTAAAGATCATTTGACCCTCAGATTATATATTATCTCTGTTTAGGAACATGCTCTGGAGATTTTGGAGAAGGTTGTAACGACATTTGTACATAATTTACAGAGTTTTAAATTTAACTATAACATCACATTTCATTATTTTCAGCTTAAAAAAAACAGTGGATTCGTTTGTTCCTTTTACCAAATGATCCTTAGTGTTTTTTTGGAGGATGGAGATATTATTTGTCTCCACACTTCAGTGCAGCAGTGAAGATAAAGCAGTGTTAATGTTCAATAAACAGTATAAAGTGTTTCGTCCAACAAACATTTTGGATTTCCTCAAAACTTCTATAGATTTAGGTATTTTATTCTTCACACGAGTAACTGTGGCTTCCAGCAGAGTTAGAATAATCCTGAGGAAATTCTGTTCATCAACACATTCAGTTATTTTATCATTTATGATCACTTCGAATTCAGTGTCAATTTTTTTATTTCCTATAGCCATAAATTTTGTGTTTTTTAAACTTATACTCCAAGTCTGAGTATAAGTCAGACCCTCGGCCAAACTATGAAAAGAAAAAAAAGTGACTTATAGAAAAAAAATCAGCAGTAGTTTTGTGCTGGTGCCTCTTCGCCTCATTATCTCACATGTATTTTATATTTTTGCTCGTGTTGGGACGTGGCTGGTCGCTGTATAAAACACCGTCTTCCGCTCTCTCTCGTGTTCTCGCTCTCGTTCTCGCTCTCGCTCTCGTTCTCACTCTCGCGCCCACTGTCCTGTTTTCGCTCCGTTTTTCTCCTGTTATCGCGTTATCACGGCGCCAGTTCGGGGATGTTGTTGGTTTTTGACGTCGGTGATGTCGGCTCTCCGTCCTTTGGTTCTGTTTGGCTCATCAGCTTCATCTTTCTGTTGTTTAAGTGTTTTTGGGCACAGGAGGCGGTTTTGGGGCATTTTAAAAGTCAGTTAAAATGAAATGATTTCATTTTTCATGACCTGTTTGACTCCTGTGTTTCTCTTTAATGTGTCTGAACCACCGTTTAATCTGTGGGTTTCTGTTCTGTTGCATGAAGAAACAGGCTCAGACGCACAGGGATCGTTTTTTATCGATTTATATTGTCAATTACAGCAAAACAGTCGAGTTTAAAGGCCGTTCAGGGCGAGATTATACCAGGGTTAACAGAGTCTGGGGGTGATATTTGTAAAAAAAGTAAGCAACATATGTCTCATGTGAAAGATAATGACACTCTGGGTTTCCCTGTTTTACTGCGTTTTTTCCTGTGTTTTTTCTGCTTCTAGGTAAGAAATTCACTCGTCACTTCAATCTGTCAGTTCTTGATGTTTTCCCGTCGCCTGAAAGAGCCACGGACGACACAAAAGTAGGTTTAACTGTTAGATGTGACTGTGGTTGGAGTTTTCGTCTCTGCTCGTGAGTAAAAATCCTCTTGATGAACTATTAAGGGCTGGATTTATGCAGAAGATCACTGTGTAAAAACGCTTTTTATTCATTATTATAACACACTGGGGTAAAAGTCGCTCGCTCTCACCTCACAAAGTCTTTCGCATTTTGCCTTTTTATTCACAAGCATCAGTTTTAACGTTTTTTCAGGCTTTGTAACAATTTAAAACAGACTGAAAAAATGTGTTTTCCATTGATCAGTTCAGTTATAAGTCCAGATGTGCTTCTTGGAAAATGTGCAGATTTGGCTGTATTTTCCATTTTTCCCTCTCTCAGATTTTTATATTAAGGCGAATTAGACAAAGTAATTCAACGTATTTTAGAGAATAAGAGCGTCTGAAACACATTAAAACTCAATACAAACAAATGCAAACATAAATAATCCCTCATTAAAGGGACATTAAAAAGAGCAGGATCCATAAAACTAGCAGAACTATCTTTGAATTATCGACTCGACTTTTATGTCCACATTTTCCCACCGAGCGCGAGTGAAAAGAAGAGCGACGTTACCTCTCAGTATTTAAAAAGTCAGCGAGTGTGAAAGAACGCCTCTGAGACAGAAATCCTTCTCCGTGAGCGACGTTTCAGGTGTTTTTTTCACGATGTGCGTGTGCTTCGGGGCTGATTCTGGATAAAAGACGATAAAACTCACAGCAGCTGGAGCGAGGGAGCGCAGACGAGAACACGACGACCTTCGCTCCTCGGCCTCGCTAAAAAACGAAACACCGAGACACTGTCCCTGTCCGTCTAAGGAGCAAATCCAATCCGTTTTTGTTTTCACGGGGCGAACGTTTTGGTTTTAAGGTTTTAAGTAGAAAGGAGAAGGAAATCAAAGTTTTCAGAGCTTCTTTTTTCGGAGACTTTCATTTGTAACATTCGTTATTGTTGTTTTTCCCTTCCCCATTTTTACTCACCTGACTGAAGCACAGGTTTTAATCATTCTCAAAGCGACCCCTCAGTCCTCACTGCTCCTGCGCGCGCCCACTGCTTTTATTTTCTTAATTGTTTGGTACAAACTGATAAAATAAAACCATGTGCAGTGATCCTACG